>JAJIBD010006436.1:0-87959 GCA_021461705.1 Cryptotis parvus | reverse complement strand
GTTTGACTTGAAGTGCTATAGTACTTAGTTATAAGGTGGAACACGGTCTGGCTTCATTGTGAAATGGGGTGCTGTCCTAGCTTGTTACATCAGTGAAGCATTCAGGGTATGTTTGTGAGGCCTCGTGCTAGGAGGTCAGAGAGATAAATAACATGAGTAATGACTACAGCAAGGACTGAGGACGTTTTTCTGTAAAGTGTCTTCTATGTAAAGGATCAGAAGCAGCAGACGTTCTTCCAGCAGGCTCTGCGCACAGTATTTAGCCCGTCAGGTATCCTCTGCGCTTGGCGTTGGTATCATATCCCCAAGTCTTCATTCTAACGCTTCTGCTTTTTCATCTCACCTAGTTGATTTCCCTTTTTGGTGCTGGGGCAAGATTGTGACGTTCTGTGTGTTCTTCACCCTAAAACTATCTTTAGGAGTAAGGACTCCATTCTTCTGTAAGAATGAAATAAACTTCTGAAATTACATTAGCTTTTCCTTTTTTATTCTCTCTACATAATAATTATTTCTGAAATAATACTCTTCTTCAAAGGACTGTCCAGCTTGGTTTTTTCTCATAGTGTTTCTATTGATTGTTATCTCTACTAAACCTTGAATGAGAACTAGTTTTCTAGATGTTATATTTGCCAATCTAAGAAGTTGAGGAAATATGGGGCCGGAGTGATAGCCCAGCGGGTAGGGTGGTTGCCTTGCACGCGCCAACCTGGGTTCAATCCCCGGCATCCCATATGGTCCCCGAGCTCTGCCAGGAGTAATTCCTGAGCGAAGAGCCAGGAATAACCCCTGAGCATCGCCGGGTATGACCCAAAAAAAAAAAAAAAAAGTAAAATAACAAGTTGAGGAAATAGCTTTTGGTTCCATTTCCTGTCTGATAATAGTTCCCATTCTCGGATTTTGCTAAGTGGATGTACACAGCTTCCAGCCCAATACCTAGGATCTTGTAGGCATTTAATGGGTAGAGTTTGGTGCTGCTAATGGCTTCCATTTCCGGCTACCGACTTTGTCCTACTTAGTCTCTACGGGTACCAGGAAAGAACAGTGCCTGATGTGTGCTTGGTAACACCTGTGTTAGTATTATGCAGCGCTTTTGCACCACCGCCCATTATTTTTCTGCGATATTTATTTTGGGAATTTTCTCTCTGATTGTGATATCTACTATGGCAGGGTTCTGGACAAGAATAAAGGTAAAGAATGAAAATATTAACCGTCTTCTGACTCACAGGAAAAGCCACACTCTTGTTTGCGGTTGTTTTTGTGAGGGCCAGCATCCCTCGCGAATGGTAGAGTGCTATAGAGATTCTGGCCCTGAGTCTCAGACAGACACATGTAAGAGAGAGAGTTTTCAGAATTAGGCAGTTCACGAGGCAGAGCTTGAGTGTTCTAGGAGACTTATTTTCATTTCGCTTCACTTGCATGGTAATTAAAGTTGTTCCTAGATTGTTTGGGGTTTCTGGTAGGGGGTTAGCTCAAGGCTTCCTCCTGGCTCTTTTCTCAGGGATCATTCCTTTTTTTTTTTAAATATATTTTATTATACCACTATGAGATAAACAATTAAAAAAATGTTCATGCTTGGGTTTCAGCCATACGGTGTTCCAGCACCCATCCCTCCACCAGTGCCCATTTCCCACCACCAATGTCCCCAATTCCCTCCTCCCTTCCCTAGCCTTCCTCAGTGGCAGGTTCTTTATCTATTTTCTCTCTCTCTCTCTCTCTCTCTCTCTCTCTCTCTCTCTCTTCTTCTCTTACAATTTGTGGATTGTAATACATATACTTAGAGGTTATCATGTGTATCTTTTTGCCTGTATTTAATGCTCAGTTCTATGTGGGTAATAGCACTTTCAACAATTATTGACACACTGTTCTCAGGGATCATTCCTAATGCTGGCTAGAGGGACCGCATGAGGAGCTCGGGATCAATGAGGTGCCTGGGTCAGCCGCATGAAAGGAAGCACCTTAATCCCTGCACTTAACTGCTCTCCAGTCCCACATTTCACCTTTTTAAAAGCGCTTTAATTTGATACATAATTTTGCAAGGCTGTCAATGATAGGCTGTCCTGAACACAACATTCCAGCACCACACCTTTCACCAGAGTGTATGAAGCAGAAGCAGGGTGTCCTCACTGCCACGCCTCCCTAGCACCCCCCTCACTGCCATGGGTAGACTCTGTTCGAACACCATTCTTAGATTCTTTTGCTTTTGGCTTTCGTTGTTCCTTGACTGTGTTTCTTTGTACCCCACATATGAGGGAGCTCACTGTAATCTGTCTCTCTGTAATCTGTAATTAGTATCTGTCTCTCTCCTTGGGGTTTACTCCTAGCACGATGCTCTCCAGATTCATCCGCGTGCCATCAAATTTCACTATTTTGTCTTTCTTTATAGGTTGTATTCCATTTGTATAGGGACCATCGTTTCTTTGTCCAGTCATCTGTTCCTGGACTCTTGGGTTGCTTCCAGAGTTTTGGCTGTTGTGGGTCGTGCTGATATCAGCATAGGCGCACGCTGGTTTATTGTTAACCTTTCGCAGTCTCTAATAGTATGCCATCTGTCCCAGTGAAGAGATTTATTGGGCTCTCAAATTCAGCTTTAATTTTTTTCTGCTTCTGCTTCTATTTATACTGCAAGTGTTTGTTTAAAATTGGGTCCTTGGGGACTGGAGAGCACTCGCCAGCACCGCCAAAAAATGGTTCCTGGGTGCAGAGCCAGGGATAACCATGGAGCATCACCGGTGGGCCCATGAACCAAAATAAATAAATAAGTAAAATTGGGTCCTCGAGGTCCTTGATGTGACTGTGTGGGGACTATATTCCTCGTACCTAGCACAGAGTCTTGGCATGCGATACCATGGTGGGAGGATACAGCATCTCAGAAGGTGAAGCTCAGCCGGGAACATTTGACTGGAGACTGTGAGATACGTACACATTATGTGTTCAGTTCACAACATGGCACAGCAAGAAACAGTGAATCTTATCTACTAGGTCTTTAATACCTAAGATATGAACTCCCACATCTTTATCTGTTACCTAGTTTTCCTCGATAAAAAGATCTTTCCACCAAATACTTTTCTGTCAAAAATTTTTGTGCATTGCTCCTGTCTTAAGATCAGCCTTACATTTCACTTGGTCTCCTGAGATTCGCTCCTTGTTCTAATAAGGGGTGCGCCTTTCGGCAGCCCCCCAAAGCTAAAGTTTAAGCTTGTTTTGATCTGTTTCTCTTTCTTTCTTACATCCCACCCCCATGTGGTACTGAAGGCTTCTTCGTTCGGCTTCCTTCTTTAGGAGGGCAGGGGGGAGGGCTTGGGCCACTGTATGTGCTACCAGGGATCAAACCAGAGTCAGCTGCGTACAAGTGTGCACCTGCCTCGTCCTCTCTGTTTCTTGCAATCTCTTTCTTAATAGATATTGCACTGTCTCCTTTATGTTTTTGATTTTAGTTAAATCCTTGTCTCTTAGGTTATTGCTCTAAATCCAATGGTCTTCTACCTTCAGTGTCATATAGACCACAAAATTAAGTCCAGTACTTTTTCATATTAGGTACCATACCAGTGTGTAGGGAGTCCAAAAGACCGGTTTAGTCCTGCTCTCAGAAGCGAGAGGAAAGATGAGAAGAATAGGAATTAGAGAAATGAATGTAATATAGAACTTAATAGATGCATGTTGTTGGTTTTTAAATTACAACTTGGAATTACGGTAATACCCATAGGAGCATTTGCCCAACTCAGTACTTCCTTCATGAGACTGCGTCATCGTGATTTCCCTGTCTCTCAAACACTAGTTTTGTATTCTATTTTTTTTTTCTTTTTGGATCACACCCAGCAATACTCAGGGTTGCTCCTAGCTCTGCACTCAGGATTTATTCCTGGTGGTGCTCCACGGGAGACCATATGGGATGCCAGGGATTGAACCCCGGTCGGCCGCATGCAAGGCAAACGCCCTACCTGCTTGCTATCGCTCCAGCCCCCAGCTGTATTCTATTTCCAGCTACCTCTCTATCTTTAATATTGGTCAGAAAGTGAGCACTTGGCCAAAGCTGGGTAAATCTAGCATTCATCCCGTAGCCACACTGGTCATGGAACGAGTGTCTGAGCTGGACTGCACGCTGTCGCCCTTCCTTAGCGCTCCTTTAAATTGAACTAATAAGGCTGTCTTCGGTTGTCAGTGCTCTGAGACTGTAAACCTCAGAGTTTACAGCTGTAGCTTCTCTTCTCCCTTGCCACATAACTGTGCTGTACAGCAGGGAAGGCTGAGGCGAGGGGCTGGCGAGTAGAACAGGGAGGGCGTTTACCTTGCAAACGACCTAGGTTCAATCCCCGGCGTCCCGTATGGTCCCCCAACACTGCCAGGAGTAATTCCTGAGTGCAGAGCCAGGAGTAACCCCTGAGCATCGCCGGGTGTGACCCAAAAAGCTCAAAAAAAAAATAAAGACTGAGTCAGTCTTGGTGGTCTTCATAGCCTTAACCTCAGCGGTGTGACTCAGTGGTGCTACCCATCCTCTGCACTGAACTGCTTGTGTGCATGAATCTGCTCTCCCTTGCTTAAAGAGCTTTCAGTCATAAAGGACTATAAGGAATCAAAACTCGGATTAATAACCAAGGTCTGGGGAAATCCAGGAAGTTGAATCTGACAGGCCAGGTAGAGATTCCACTTTTCTCACAAGATTTATAATGCATCTATAGCTCTTCCCCCTTCCTCATCTATTCCCTCTGCTGGGCATCTAACTCCTGAACAGCACACAGACTGTCTTTACAGTTTTGTTTATTTTATTATTTATTTATTTTTTTGCTTTTTGGGTCACACCCGGCGACACTCGGGTTACTCCCTGGCTCTTCGCTCAGGAATTACTCCTGGTGGTGCTTGGGAGACCATGTTGGATGCCGGGTAGAACCCGGGTCGGCCGCATGCAAGGCAAATGCCCTACCTGCTGGGCTATTGCTCCGACCCCAGTTTTGTTCATTTTTTTTAACTCCCCACCTAGCACAGTCTGAAACAAGTATCTCTAAAATTGGATTGTTACGTGAACAGGAACGCTCACATAACATTAAGCTTCGTGGAGGTGGAGATTACTCAGACGGCAGGACCGGGTCGGCGGTGGGGGCTGGCAGGCGTTCTGGTGGAGGGGACTTTCCTGGGATGTTTTATGCATTAAACCCTGTTGTTAACAGAATTGTGAATCACGCACATAAAATTTTTTTGAAAGATTGAATTTGATCAATTTATATAAAATATTTCCCTTCTTCACACAATATTAGTTTGAAGAAAGGGATATAATATAATTCTACTCCAGCCTTTCATGCTGACAACAAGTTTCATTCATTTTGTTTATATAGTAAGGTTATAAATCCAACATCTGATTTCTCTCTTAGGCTCAAGGAAATTATTTTCAAGGAGAGAAATTCCAAAGCACAACTCGAAATTATGGTTCACAAACTTCAGAGTGAAGTTAAAAAGCTGACTATGGAGTTAATTAAAGCCAGGAACCAGCAAGATGATCACCTTAAACACTTGAGAAGCCTGGAAAAGGCGTTAGAGAAGATGGAGAGGCAAAAGGGGCAGCAGCAAGCCGCACAGGTAAGGCCGCGTGGGGGAACCACCTCACGGGGAACGGCCTCACGGGAATGACCTCACGGGAACGGCCAGGGAATGACCTCACGGGAATGACCTCACGGGGAACGGCCTCGCGGGAACGGCCTCACGGGAATGGCCTCACGGGGAATGACCTCACGGGAACGACCTCCACGGGAATGACCTCACGGGGAACGACCTCACGGGAATGACCTCACGGGAATGACCTCACGGGGAATGACCTCACGGGAACGACCTCACGGGGAACGGCCTCGCGGGAACGGCCTCACGGGGAATGGCCTCACGGGGAATGACCTCACGGGGAACGACCTCACGGGAATGACCTCACGGGGGAATGACCTCACGGGAATGACCTCACGGGGAATGACCTCACGGGAATGACCTCACGGGAATGACCTCACGGGAATGACCTCACGGGAACGACCTCACGGGAACGACCTCACGGGAATGACCTCACGGGGAACGACCTCACGGGAACGACCTCACGGGGAATGACCTCGCGGGAACGGCCTCGGGGAACGACCTCACGGGGAACGGGCCTCGCGGGGAATGACCTCGCGGGACGGCCTCGCGGGAACGACCTCACGGGGAACGGCCTCGCGGGAACGACCTCACGGGGAACGGCCTCGCGGGAACGGCCTCGCGGGGAATGACCTCACGGGGAATGACCTCACGGGGGAATGACCTCACGGGAATGACCTCACGGGAATGACCTCACGGGGAACGACCTCACGGGAACGACCTCACGGGAACGACCTCACGGGGAATGACCTCACGGGAATGACCTCACGGGGAATGACCTCATGGGGAATGACCTCACGGGAACGACCTCACGGGAACGACCTCACGGGGAATGACCTCACGGGAATGACCTCACGGGAACGACCTCACGGGGAACGACCTCATGGGGAATGACCTCACGGGAATGACCTCACGGGGAACGACCTCACGGGAATGACCTCACGGGAATGACCTCACGGGGAATGGCCTCACGGGGAACGGCCTCACGGGGAACGACCTCACGGGAATGACCTCACAGGGAATGACCTCACGGGAATGACCTCACGGGAATGGCCTCATGGGGGAACGGCCTCACGGGGGAATGACCTCACGGGAATGACCTCACGGGAATGACCTCACGGGAACGACCTCACGGGAACGGCCTCACGGGAACGGCCTCACGGGGAACGACCTCACGGGAACGACCTCACGGGAACGGCCTCACGGGAATGGCCTCACAGGGAATGACCTCACGGGAACGGCCTCACGGGAACGGCCTCGCGGGAATCAGCCACACGGGAAATGCCAGCACAGGGAACGCCCTTGCCATCTGTCACAGGATCCAGGTTCTGCTTCCCGCCCCCCCAGCAACTTATATGAAATACATAAAAACAACTTATATGAAATATGAAATAAATAAAAGGTGCTGGGCCAGAGAGCAGTCCAGGGGCAGGGAACAAGCCTTGCACGCAGGCGGCCTTCGTTCAGTCCCTGACATCCCATAAGGTCCCCTGAGTGCAGAGCCAGAAGTAAACCCTATTTGTTTGGGTTAGACCCCACCTGTTAGCCACAAGGTGTAGCCCCCCAAAAAACAAAAGTAAATAAAGAATACAACTTGGGGCGGGAGCTATAGTACAGCGGCCAGGGTGCTTGCCTTGTACGCAGCCAACCTGGGTTCTGGCTCCAGCACCCCACATGGTTCCTGGCCCCTGCAGGTTTGATCCCTGTGTGCGAAGGCAGGAGTATGCCCTGAGCACCGCTAGGTATGTTCCCCAAACCAGAGAACAAAAAGTAAGAATAAAATTAAAATTTTCTAGTTGTGTTTGCTTTCCCTCAGATGCGGCTATCCAGGAGGTGGAGGTGAAAGCTGTAGCCGCTGATAGAGAAATAAACTTACTTTAGGTCTTCACTGCACCAGGAAAAGAACAAGTGCAGCGGCCGCAATCTTATTGCAGTGAAGGAGCAGGAACACAGGTAAATGGGAGTTTTATCAGGAAGTTACTGACACTGAACTCTAGAGCTATCTTGGCTCTTCCCTCAGCCCCACACCTACAAGACTATGGGAAAGTCTGGAAAATGCTGTGTTCATATGTACATTGGAATCAATAAAAACATTTATAAAACCACTTTGTCTGAGGACAGTAGTATTCAAGAGCTGGCATGCTTTGGGAAAGCTCTGAGGCCACACCTTGTGCTCAGGGCTTACTCCTGACTCCGGGACAGGGTCACCCCTGGCCTGCTGCACTGTCTCTGCAGCCCTAAAAGCTAGGATTTTTTTTTCACCTATTTGGGATTCAATCATTTCAGTTTCTAGAAATCTGATGTATTTTGTCCCTACACTATTTTCATTTTATTGCCAATTTGTCCTTGTTTCCTGCTTTAAAATTCTGTGTCCAGCAACCTCAGAGTTCCAGTTTGGGGTAGCGACAAATGAAAGAGCTTCTGGCTTAGAAGGAAATGCGTTGCCAGAGCCCAGCAGAGAACATGGGACGCCGCTGATGGGTCAGTGACAGGTAGACAATTACAGAAGTATGATCACTATATCAAAATTTTATAGTATTATAAGCCAGTGGCTAAATCATTAAAAAAATGTTAAGAAGAAAGTCCAGGACCAGAGAGCTAGTACAGCGGGTAAGGTGCTTGCCTTGCGTGCAGTGGACCCATTTGCTCACTGAGCCAGAAGTAAGCCCTGAGCACTGCCAGTTGTGGCCCAAATACAAAATGGAAAAAAGAGAGAGAAAGGGAGAGTGACCAGAAGGGAAGGATTAAAGGATAAAAAGCATTTCAAACTTTGTAGCCTCTGGGTTTATAGTTTTATAGTTATCAACCCTGTTCTGTAGTGGTATCACTGTATCACTATCTTCCCGTATATCATCGATTTGCTTGAGCGGGCACCAGTAACATCTCAATATGTCCTGTCACATGTGAGATGGTCCAAGGGCATCTGCCCATTCCAGGAACATAAAGAGCCTCAAACCATTCCATCAGGTCATGGGAATGAGGTCTATAATTATTACTGGTATCTGGCATGTCAAGTATGACACGGGTAGCTTGCCAGGCTCTGCCATGCGGGTGGGATACTCTAGTAGTCACCTCAAAACTCAGGCAATTATTGATGAACCGCACGGCCGCAAAACGGCCACGCAAGCCGGGCTGTAATCAGCTCCTCTGCTGGGTGGAGCTCTGAGGAGAGGAGAGTCTGGATGTGGAAAATGGCAGCTCTCATGGTGTGGAGGCTCCTCTGGCTTCTTCCGAGACTCTGCTAGAAATAACTTTCAGTTTATCTCCCGCGGCCCTGCCAGGTGATTGACAGATTGCCCGTGAAAGAGTCGTGTATGTTCTCAAAACTGCCTTATTTCTGTCCTTATATAACTAAATTTTGATGCATTAGGGAAAATGGTCATCCTGTTTGGGCAGGACAGCTATGAGAGATGATGGATAAAATCACAAAAAATAAAGAATTTTGCCTTAGTTTTTTTTTTTTTTTTATAAATTTTTTTTTTAGCTTTTTACTGTAGTTGAAAGAAGCCAAAATTGGAAATAAATGATTCTGTATTATATTTAGGAAAAATCGTGGGGAATCTTAAAAAAGGAATTCGTGATTTGGATTAAAAGAAACACTACGAAAATATTAGTGAAATTTTTTTTCACTTTATTTTGTGTCAGCCAAGCACCAATACCAACAGAGCTGGATTTAGTGTGTATCAAAGACTGAACAAAGGAGAAGATAGAAGGTATCAGAATAGTAGAAGAGGAGCAGCGCGGGTGCCCAAAGAATTTTATAAGTTCTAGAATGATTCTCAGCTACCAGTGCAGTTCAGATTTGGTGTTTTGTTATTACAACTCAATTCAAACTCCTCGTTTCTCTGCCGTCCTTTGCCCTGTCTTCGTGTTTGAAAATTGAGGAATGTAATCTTAGATTAACAATAAGGAACAGAGAATATTTAAGAACTGGGCCAGAGTGATAGCCCAGCAGGTGGGGCGCTTGCCTTGCGCAGCCGGCCTGTGCCAGCCCGGGTTCGATCCCCGGCATCCCATATGGTCCCCGAGCACCGCCAGGAGTAATTCCTGAGTGCAGAGCCAGGAGAAACCCCTGAGCGCCGCCGGGTGTGACCCAAAAAGACCAGAATATTTAAGAACTATTTAAAGGCCTTTCCCTTTCTCTGTCCAAATGAACAGCGCTGTGGTTTTGTTTTTACCTTCCAGGAAGGAACTTGAAACCAGGCAGTTTTTCAGCGAAGCTGCATTTGAGGACGCTGTCGCTAAAGAAGTAGCTAAAGAAGCGAGAAAACACGAGCAGGATATCAAAAACTACCAGGAAAAAATTGAAACGTTGAATCAGCAGTATATGGATCTGGAAAATGAATTCGGTTTGCTTTAACCGTTGAAGCCAGAAGATTTAAAGACGTAAGGGTTTGGCATCTTAACTGATTAAATCAGAGTCAAGCAAGCTATGGTTGGCTGAATGTTTTAGAATTTAGACTGTGTTGCATGTTAGCTGCATACTCTTAAGTATTTTACTCAAATTCATAGGACCTTGGTTTTTTTTCCACAAAAAATATTAGCTACTTGGGCTGAAATGCTAGCACAGCGGTAGAGTGTTTTATGCATGGCTGACCCGGGTTCGATTCCCGGCATCCCATATGGTCCTCGAGCACCGCCAGGAGTAATTCCTGAGCGAAGAGCCAGGAGTAACCCCTGAGCGTCACCGGCTGTGACCCAAATAGCAAAAAAAAAAAAAAAAAATTAGTCACTCTGCTGTTGAACGAACTGAAACAGGTATCAGTGCTGCAGAGAACACTGTGACGGAGGCAGAGAAGGCAGTTTTTTCTTTCCATTGTTACAGAGCAGGGGTCGGCAAACGCGAGTCCCTGGGCCTTGAATCAGCCTCTGCCTGTTTCTGTTATTCATATTTTACTGGAACAAACCATGTGCATTTGGCGCCTTATTTTTTGTGCCTGCTTTGGTTATACCGTGGGTCGCAGAGTAGAATTCTTGGAACCCGGAATGTACGGCCTGGCTTACAACCCCTAATCGTTTACTCTCTGCCTCAACGGCAGGTAACTTGAGAGCCTTTCTGTGCAGAACATCTGTTCCTAAAGCCGGTGCCTCCGTGCCACCGGCCTGGAGCCCTCTCGCCTGGTCAAGGTGTGCCTCCAGCCAGCCAGCCCTCGGGTTCACCAGCAGCCTCCCTTACGCTAGATCATTGTGTTCAGCGCCTCTCATCTTCACTGCATTTTCTCCTGCTGCCGTGTCTCTGCTTCATTTGCAGCAGACTTTTCCAAGCTTTCTATTGGCTCTTTTTGACTTCTCCACTTTTTCACCTCTAAACGTTTTCCAGTTCCAGTTTTTATGTTTATGTTGTATTTATTGATCACCACCACCACCATCATCACTGAAAGTCACCAGTAAATCGGTTTTTAAATTGTACCGACGCCATGGATCTCTTCCTCTTTCTCTAGACTGTTTCCACTACGCTTATGGCAGTTTGGTAATTGCCTGTTTAACATTTTTGCCTTAAGTGTTGCTTAACACCCACCACTTAGTCTGTTTTCTTATCTAAATCAAGCCCCGTTGCATCCTTCTAGGCTCTGAGAAGCCAAAGTCATTGGGTTTGTTTTCTCATGTTTCTCCAAGTGGTTCTGTCACCGATAATTGGAAAAGATATCTGATGATATTTTTTGACCACCTCATATTCTGCCACTCTGTTCCAAGTCTCATGTTCTTTCACCTTTTCTTATTCCGGGGGTTTCCAACGTGCTCTTCCCTGTTCCATTCTTGTCCCCATTTCTGTTATACTCAATGTAGCAATTAGAATGTTCCTTTTGCTTTTCCCTGTTTGTTTGGGGGCCTCACCCAACTGTCCTGGCACAGTGCTCAGGGTTGCTCCCGAGTAGCTCTGCCACCAGGGGGTACCTCACTCAGAGCATGACCTTAGAACTACGTCCCTGACCCCTGGAATGTTCTTTTCTTTTGGGGGCTTGTGAGGTGTGACACTCTCAGCAGTGCTCAGAGCTTACTTCCGGCTCTGCACTCAGGAATAACTTCTGGAGAGGATAGGGGACCGTTTAGGGTGCTGGGGATTGAACCTGGGTTGGCCGCATGCAAGTCAAGTGCCCTGCCTGCTGTACTCTCGCTCCAGCTCTAGCATGTTCTCTGTTAAGTGTGAGTTAGATCAGTCATCTTCAATCATTGGTCCATGAACAGGTGCCTGTCCTCAGTATAGAAAGACCAAAACCCATTGGTCTGCACCTTGGCCGTAACTGCCCGGGAAACAGACATACAGTTTGTAGGTGACGGTTGGCCAGTGTAGAAAGGTTGAGGGACGCTCAGATCACATAATATGTGCTCAGGGACCGCCTTTGTCTTTTCACACTCAGCTTTATCAAACCTCTTCACAGCCTGGTCTCCTCTCCTCTGCCCTCCCTTACAGTCCTCCCCTGTAAAAGTCTTAAATTTTTGCAATTATCTATAAATTCCTCATCTTTTCATTTGTTCAAGGCCTTATAGCATCTAACATGGTCTTCAGTTTACTACGTTCATTGTTAAATTGTTAGTCCCTACCCATTAGAATATAAATTTACAGTTGCAAAAATTTAACTGTGTAACTAATGTACCAATAACTGTGTCATTCATTGGTACATTCTGGAACCTGCAGTATTGTCTGACACAACAGGCCCTCAGGAACATAGGTATATCCCACACAACTCCAAATATTGGTTATTTATGAACAGTGGTCTATCTGACACAACTCCTTTGGTGACTGTAGGAAATATATAACCTCCACGGGTCTGTTTCATCATCTGGTAATGAGTAGATTAAACAAAAAAGTAGGTAAAATGTTTGAGGCAAGTGGAGGTTTCCCAAGCCTGCTCAAGAGAACTGGGACCCCATTGGCTGTTCTTGGCCAACTGGTTCGGTGGTTCAGTGGATAGGTCTGAGGGTGCTGGGAATTCCCCCCAGGCACCTCCACAGTCAGTGCTGGGAGCTTGCTTGCTATACCCAGAGACAGTGCCAGGAGCCAAGCCCAGTCCCAGTCCACAAACCCTAACCTTGCTCTCTCTCTCCTGTGAAAAGCGTGTCTTGTTCAGGTTATAAAAATGAAAGAATGAAGATGTTTGCATTTGAGAAAAAACAAATTCTGAACAATTGGAGAACCTCTGTTTTAAAATGCAATTTCAAAATACAGGTTAAAGATGGTTTTGAAAATGTTGCAACAGAATTAGCAAAGAGCAAGCATGCTCTTGTTTGGGCCCGACGGAAAGAAAATGAGTCTTCCACTTTAATTAAAGATCTCACCAGTATGGTGAAAAGAACAGAAAATCAGACTCATGGAAGTTTCCAAATTAAAACAGGAAACAGCAACAAATTTCCAGGTGAGAGGTTCTAATACTGTATTTCCTTTTAAATTTTTGTATTTTCTCAAATGTATCGTGATGATTTGGAGAAGTGTACAATTATGAATAAATAGTTACATATCTGACATATATAAGAAAATATAGGAGTGAAATTCAGGAGGTTAAACCCTAATTTCATTTCTTTTGGTTTTTTTATTTTGTTTTGGTTTTGGTTTGTTTGTTTAGTTGGTTTTAGGCCACACCCAGCGATGCTGAGGGGTTACTCCGACTCTTCACTCAGGGATCGCTGGCCATATAGGGTGCCTGGCACCCACTGCTGTCCTATCGCTCTGGTCCCTAAACCATAATGTCATAGACTGTTTTTTATACTAAAGAAGTATTTAAATAAAATAGATTAATTTCAAAAAATAAGATTTTTTTTAAGTATTTTATTATACCACCGTGAGATATACAAATAAAAAGATATACAATTAAAAAGTTCATGTTTGGGTTTTGGTCATACAGTGTTCCAGCACCCGTCCCTCCACCAGTGCCCATCTCCCACCACCAACGTCCCCGGTTCCCACCCCCTTCCCCAGCCCACCTCCATGGCAGGTTCTTTAAGAAATAGGATTTTGAGATGACTACAAGACTATGCTACCCGCACGGCAGAGCCTGGCAAGCTACCCTTGTCGTATTTGATATGCCAGATACCAGTAACAATTATAGACCTCATTCCCATGACCTGATGGAATGGTTTGAGACTCTTTATGTTCCTGGAGCAAGCAGGTACCCTTGGGCTCTACTAGCATGAGACAGGACATATGGAGATGTTACTGGTGCCCGCTCGAGCACATCGATGATGAACGGGAAGACAGCGATACAGTGATTATAAAATAAGTAGTTTCCAGTGATATCAGAACATAGCAACATTTATGATGTTTCCCAGTAGATGGTTAAAGATCAGTAGGCATGAATTGCAGAGAGTAATTTGGTGGTGGTGATAGTGCTTCTAAAGTACTCTTTGTTGTTGTTTGTTTGTGTGTTTGTTTGAAACATTAGTGACATTTTACCAAAGCAGAATTTACTCTGTGTCTGCAAACTTTAGTTTGCCTGATAGGAAAATTTGAGTGTTATTGTTTATTTGTTCTTTTCAGATATTACAACAATAGTCTGTGAAAGATTTTGACTGCGTCGTGCCCTGCAGTTATTTCTATTTAATGAAATCGAAGCTTTGGGGATGTAAAATTTAGGAATGTTTACTTTGTATTTACTTAAATAAGATTTTTTTTTCTCATTATATAATCCGAAAGTTGAAAACAAAGATGTCCATGTGTAAAACTGTGTTGCTTTCTTCCCCTCCCCAATGCTTTTGGGGTAACACAGAATCAAATCAACACCCTTGAATTATTGATTGAAGATGACAAACAGAAGAGTATTCAAATAGAGGTTCTCAAGCAAGAAAAAGTCCAGCTTATTTCTGAACTCGCAGCCAAGGAGTCGCTCATTTATGGCTTAAGGACAGAAAGAAAAGTATGGGGACATGAGCTAGCGCTACAGGGTAAAGTCCTCAAGTTTTTAAAGGGAAAATGGTCCTAGGGAAACAATGGCCATGGGGGAGTGGGGAGAAAAGGAAGCTCGAACTCTGCCTCAATGCACCCGAATGATGCCACTTTGCAGGAGGCATCTGTTAGAAAAGAACAAAGCCTGCTCAGCGCTGAGGAGGAAGTAGCTTATTATACCAATTCTGAAGTTACTCTGCATTGGGAGTTTTGGGGTGGTGGTTTTCTTCTCAGTACATAATTTGGTTTTGCTTTTTTTTTCTAAGCTTTTACAACTCTAAATAAGTCTTTTGAAAGAATTTGTTCTGAGTCAAAGAGATGCCTTCATGGGCTGAATTAATGTTTTGCATGTGGGAAACCCAGTTTCTCTCCTGGCTGGCGCCAGGGTCCCCCATGCACTGCTGGGAAAGGACCCCTGAGCCCAGGGCCAGAGGGAACCCCCAAATACTGAAAGTATGGTTCAAAAGAGCAGAGAAGGGGCGGAGCGATAGCCCAGCGGGTAGGGCGTTTGCCTTGCGCGGCCAGCCTCTGCTGGCCTGGGTTTGATCCCCGGCATCCCATATGGTCCCCCGAGCACCGCCAGGAGTAATTCCTGAGTGCAGAGCCAGGAGTAGCCCCTGAGCATTGCCGGTGTGACCCAAAAAAGGGAAAAAAAAAAAGAGCAGAGAAAAGTTTTCTGGGTGATTTTCACTATCTTAACAGTATGTATCATTGTCTTCCCGTTCATCTTCGATTTGCTCGAGTGGGTACCAGTAACATCTCCATATGACCTGTCTCATGCAAGTAGAGCCCAAGGGCACCTGCTTGCTCCAGGAACATAAAGAGCAGGTCATGTACAGCATCCAAATTTTTTTTTGGAAATGTTGTTATCATCTTTTGTGCATGGAGAAATGTGAACTAACACATGAATGAATGACAGTAAATCAACGAATAAATGAACGACACTAAATTTGGTTAGACCTTTAGTTTCATTCCCTTCCACTCTTAATAGCAAGAGTTCCTAGACATCTTCCAAGTTAGAAGGTGCTTGTGTGGTGGGGGGAGAGGGTGCCCACACCCTGCAGTGCCCAGGGCTCGCTGTGCCTCTGCTCTCAGGAGTCACTCCTGGTGGGGCTCTAGGTACCATATGGGGTGCCCTGGATCGAGCCCGATTCAGATACGTGCAAGGCGAGTGCCCTGTTTGCTAAACTATCTCATCTATTCATTTATGAATCATGAGTAATAAGTTACTCATGTATTCGTTCCGCTTAGGGCTCTTTAACAGAACATAACTGAGTAGAGTGCACAGTTAGACACTGCATGTTCGTGCTCTGCCTGCAGGAATCCAGGTTCTTTCCACCTGGCCTCCTGGTGTCTCAGGCACCCTAGCGCACACCACCAGGAGTAGCCCCCCTGAGCACTGCTCGGGAGCACCCGTGCTAAAAGATTAATAAATATTGCATATTTAAGTTACTTGCTGATTGTGATTTAGGTTTTGAAATAGTCACAGATGTATAAAAACTCTTGTTTTTATAAAACTCAAAAACTCTTGCTCTTTCCTCTTCAAATGTGTTCAGTTTGTCTTTTGTTTCTTTGAGACCCTCATGTGAGAGAGCGCATTCTCTATCTCTCCTTCTGACTGACTTCACTCAGCAGAGTATCCCCCTAGTTCTTTTTTTTTTTTTTTTTGCTTTTTGGGTCACACCCGCGACGCTCAGGGGTTTCTCCTGGCTCTGCACTCAGGAATTACTCCTGGCGGTGCTCGGGGACCATATGGATGCCGGGATTGAAACCAGGCGGCATGGGCGGCCGTGCAAGGCAAATGCCCTACCCGCTGGGCTATCGCTCCGCCCAGTATCCCTTAGTTCTAAGCATCCCGCTGCACCTTGCATGATTTCGGCTTTAGAGCTATGTAGTATTTCCCTGTGTGTACATTCATACCACAACTCCTTGCTCTTCGGTGTTGGGCGTTTGAGTTGCTTCCATAACTTGGCTCCTGTACTAAGTGCGGTCACTGATGAACATAAATATGTGTATGTCCTTTCAAATTCGTGACTGTATTTCTCAAGTATATGTCGTAAAATAAAAGTCTTCCCATGCCCTTTTAAAGTTTATTGCTGGTGACGTTTGATATTTTTATTTTTAAAGGATCTTCTCTAGCACAAAGCCGTGGGAAGTTAGAGGCAGATTGAAAATTTATGTAGAGAAAATGATTCTCTGCGCAAGGCGAGTGGACGTGATAACGATGCCTTAAAAAATTAAATGCAAAATCATTGATGACCAAACTGAGACTATTGGGAAGTTAAAAGAGGCAAGTAAACATGACATTTTAGAAACAGAGTATATGGCCGGTGTGAAAATCTGTGCATCTCCCGTTCTGTCCCGTGACTCCCAACTGTTGTGTTATCATGTGTTTCCTTTAATAGCGTTTGCCCCCTTTGCTCCTAAAAGTAGCATAGTGTCATCTCTTTATTAACTTAGAATTTCTTTTACTCAGCATTGGGTGGAAAATATGTTATGGCCCTTAGAGATAACAAAAATAGTGTTGCTTAAGGGTCAGGATCAAAATTAAATTGGTTTGTGTATATAAATATGCATTTAAGGAGCCAGAGAGCTAGTGCAGGGGATAAAATGCCTGGTCTTGCATGTGACCATGTTTGGCTCATTGTGTCTTTTTTAAAAATCCTTATTTCTGGGGCCAGAGTGATAGCCCAGCGGGTAGGGCGTTTGCCTTGCACGCGGCTGGCTCATGCCGGCCCGGGTTTGATCCCCGGCATCCCACATGGTCCCCCGAGCACCGTCAGGAGTAATTCCTGAGTGCAGAGCCAGGAGAAACCCCTGAGCATCGCCGGGTGTGACCCAAAAAAGCAAAAAAAAAAAAAATCCTTATTTCTGGGGCCAGAGCAATAGTGCAGCTAGTAGGGTATTCACCTTGCACTTGGCCAGACCGAGTTTGATCCCTGGCCCCCACATGGTCTCTCAAGCTCCGCCAGGAGTGATTCCTGAGTGCAGAGCCAAGAGCAAGCCCTGAGCACTGCCAGGTGTGGCCCAGAAACCAAAATAAAATGAATAGGATTCTTGTTTCAAAGGCTCTTCTTAAGGATGGCCTGTCTGAAGAGAAAGAGTGACCAGCTCCTTGGTTCAGGGTATTTTACATAAGATCCTCCAGGAAAGGTTTCTGAAAGATATCATAAGCACTGAATCAGATCTGAAATTTTAAAAAAATTGAATTCTCTCCTAAAAGACTAAAATAACTGAGAAAAGTGTCTCTAAGAAATTTTTAAGTGGAATATTCAGCCACACAGTTAGGAATTTTCTTAAAGTACTTATAACTACATATTTTTTTTAGTCATGTCAGAAACCACTTAAGATTTTAATTTCATGAAATACAGAAAATAATCTTTTATTCACAATATTGCTTATATCCTTAACTAGAAACTGGCCTCAGCATACTCAGAACCTCAAGTATATCTGTTTTCTTTGCCACGCTGCTCTTATAATTATTTTTGAAATTTTTTAGCAGTTAACTTTCCTTCTTTTAAAAATCTAACCCTCAAAAGAAGTATCTTTCTGGGACTGGAATGATAGCACAGCTGGGAGGGCGTTTGCCTTGCTTGTGGCTGACCTGGGTTTGATCCCGGCATCCCATATGGTCCCCCATCACCGCCAGGAGTATTTCCTGACAGCAGAGCCAGAAGTAACCCCCTGAACATTGCCGGGTGACCCAGTAAGCAAAAAGAAAAAAAAAAGGTATCTTTCTTTCCTCTCACATCTCTCTAAATTTCTTTCAATAAAAATTGTTCTACATCACAAAAAAAGAAATTTAAAATGTAGCCTCACATATTTTCTTTTCAGTTAAGTCAAGAGTGAAACAGGAGGGCGGGGGCCGGAGCAGTAGCCCAGCGGGTAGGGCGTTTGCCTTGCACGCAGCCGGCTCATGCCAGCCTGGGTTCGATCCCGGCATCCCATATGGTCCCCCGAGCACCGCCAGGAGTAATTCCTGAGTGCAGAGCCAGAAGAAACCCCTGAGTATTGCCGGTTGTGACCCCCCCAAAAAAAAAAAAAAAAAAAGAGTGAAACAGGAGAAAGACTTGTGACCTGCTTTAAATTTACAGGGCAGGGGCCGGAGCGATAGCCCAGCGGTAGGGCGCTTGCCTTGCACGCGGCCGGCCTGTGCCGGCCCGGGTTCGATCCTCGGCAACCCATATGGGCCTGAGCACCGCCAGGAGTGATCCTGGGTGCAGAGCCAGGAGTAACCCCTGAGCGCCGGCGGGTGTGACCCAAAAAAAAAAAAAGAAAAAAATAAATAAATAATAAATAAATAAATAAATTTACAGGGCAGAGCAGATGATGCTGTCAGTATAGGACAGCATTTGGGGTTTGTTTGGTTTGGTTTTTGGTGTTTTTTTGTTGTTGTTGTTTTGTTCGGTTTGGTTTTCAGTCCATAAGTGATATTCAGAGCTTACTCCTGGCAGGGCTCCGGGATTTGGAAGGAAATATAATGAATGACACTCACTGTCAGTATCACTGTCTTCCCATTGTTCATCGATTTTCTCGAGTGGGCACTAGTAACATCTCCATTAGTCCTGTCACAAGCAAGTGCAACCCAAGGGCATCTGCTTGCTCCAGGGACAGGAGGAGCCCGAGACCATTCTTCAGGTTATGGAACTGAGGACCATAATTGTTACTAGTTTTTGGCATAACAAGTAAATAAAACACGGGTAGCTTGCCAGGCTTTGCCGTGTAGGTGGTTTAGTCTCAGTAGAAGGCTCTCATCTGGAGCATTTACTGATGAAACTTAAAGGGGGAAGATCAGGTTTTCTCTTGGATGGAGCTCTGAGGAACTATGGAGTCTGGATGTTGAGAATAACTGAATGCATGATGTGCGGTTTGCTCTGGCTTCTTGCTAGGCTTACTGGTATCAGTTAGAACCTGTCTAGAACTGTATACAATGTATAAATGTGAAAGATCTTGGGAAGGACCTTATCCTAAAATCAACATTCTCCAAGAATAGTGTGTGGCAAAGCGGCCGTGCTAAGGTAGCTGTGGATCTGGTGTGGGTGGGTCTCTCTCTTCGGGCAACTGGCATGGAGGCAGAGGAAAGGGCAGGGCCCAAAACTCCACTCCGAGTCCGGCCAGCGTGGTCTCTCCCCCGGCTCATGAGAGCAAACCCTTGGAGCAATGTTGGACTTGGCCAGGGGGCTGGCCGAGCCCCTTACCAAGAGGTCAGCTCCATGGGTTGCTTCCAATGGGGCCGGCCGAGCAGCACAGCTGTGGGTCTGAAGTGGATGGGTCTGATAAGTTCCTTATCAGAACTTATTAACGAATGACATTATTGAGCCAAAACTCAGATGACTTTTCGCTTATTATTATTATTTTAATTTTTTATTTTTACAATTACAAAGATATACAATTTAAAAGTTCATGTTTGGGTTTTGGTCATACAGTGTTCCAGCACCCGTCCCTCCACCAGTGCCCATCTCCCACCACCAACGTCCCCGGTTCCCTCCCCCTCCCCCAGCCCTCCTCCATGGCAGGTTCTTTATTTCTTTCCTTTCTCTCTCTTTCTCTTTTCCTTCCCCTCCAGACTATGGATTACAGAACATACATTAAAGGGTTGTCATGTGTATCTTTTTGCCTCTATTTAATGCTCAGTTCTAGGTTGGCATTAGTACCCTCGACAATTGTTAGCACACTGTTCCATTTTCTGTCTTACCTAGCCTCTGACTCCCACACGTTTGTGATAATTTCCACCTTTGACAAGACCTCCTGATATATGTTTCACTTGACCTTGGATATTGGTATCATAATATGTACATATATATTTATGATATGCAAATAAATGCAGTCATTCTGTAAAATAATTTTCTTTTTTTTTTTTTTTTTTTTTCTTTTGGGTCACACCCGCGACGCTCAGGGGTTACTCCTGACTCTGAACTCAGGAATTACTCCTGGTAGTGCTCGGGGACCATATGGGATGCTGGGGATCAAACCTGGGCGGCACAGGCCGGCCGCATGCAAGGCAAACGCCCTACCTGCTGGGTTATTGCTCTTGCCCCCTCAGATGACTTTTCATTTTAGATTTTGAAAAAAAATCAAGCTTCAGGTTTCAGCCCAGCATTTAAAAAAATTCATTATATTTTAAAGTTCATCATTATTTATCAATGAATTTTAAAGAAGATTTTATCAACCTTAAGGTATGTACATTGGTGGTGTTTACAACTAAGTGCATAACATATAGAGATAGGTATAATGTCCTGCAGCTATAAATTTAGCATAGTTAATACTTTTAAAAGGAGTAATAACCTAGTCTGCAAAATTGGAGTTAAGTTTTTTCAAGTAAGTCTGTACTTCTGTTATGTGCTATGTATATGTACATATGTGTATATGTGTATTTATACATGTGCATGTTTGCTCCCCGTATATGCCTTTTTTTGTTTTCCTCTCCATCCATTATTCTTGTACTTCTTAGAAGGAAATTAATTTCATCCATTTCCTCTCCATCATTACTCTTGTACTTCTTCATTATACATGTATCAAAGGACTGTGATGCTACAGTATTGTTATTTTCCGTTAATAAGGGTTTCATTAAAATTTTTTCTAGTTTGTGTTTCAAGACTGACCACTCACTAGTGCTTCAGACAATCACAGGAAGAAAATAAACATTCATGACTTTTATGCAAATATTGGTCAAAACTTAAAAACTACCTGGCATGTTTGCTAGGAATTTTTAGACATTAAAATTCTGTATCATCGGGCCGGAGTGATAGCCCAGTGGGTAGGGCATTTGCCTTGCACGCGGCCGGCCTGTGCCGGCCCGGGTTCAATCCCGGCATCCCATATGGTCCCCCGAGCACCGCCAGGACTAATTCCTGAGTGCAGAGCCAGGAGTAACCCCTGAGAATCACCGGGTGTGACCCAAAAAGCAAAATAAATAAATAAATAAATAAATAAATAAATAAATGAAATTCTGTATCATGTAGAATTTCAGGCCACATTTTAAAAATTTTTTTATAGTACGTATGAATTTACATTTAAACTAGCTTTGTCCAGTATTTTATTTGTTGGCTTTCATCTTCTTCCCAGACAGAAAATAATAAGGTAAGTTGGGGTCAAGGAATCAGACCCAAATTCATCTTTTCTCACTTACAGAGATGTGTGTTAGTAATTGGTATTAGAAGAGTCTGGACATACAGGCGTGCCTTCATATAGGCATAAGCAAAGAAACTTCATTTCATTAGGATAAATTACACATATGAGACATAATACCTGCAAGTATTTATTGGTGCCTAAAGTGATTTTGATCTTTTATTCCCTCTGATTTGTGTTATGCAAATGTAGGGGTGAAGTCTGACTCATAGTACAGAAGAGATCATAAAAGAAAGCCTATATTTTTTAGGGCCGGAGGTATAGCACAGCGGGTAAGCTGTTTGCCTTGTATGTAGTTGACCTGGGTTCAATCCCCGGCATCCCATATGGTCCCCCGAGCACTGCCAGGAGTAATTCCTGAGCAAAGAGCCAGGAAGTAACCCCTGAGCCCAACCGGGTGTGACCCAAAAAGAAAAAAAAAAAAAAAAAAAAAGAAAGCCTATTTTTATGAGACCTTTGCTCTTCCCAATGCAGAAAATATCTGTTTAGCAAAATAGAAATAGCAGTTTAATTTTTTTCCGGACATACACAGTGAATACCAGTCTGATATATCCTAGAATTTTTTTTTGTTATAGAAAATGAAAAAGACCTTTTCAAATGTAAAGCTATCTTACCTATTTTTTTGGGCTGTGTACTTTTAGTACTTTTCTACTATTATCTCTCTGAATAACTTAGTGAAATTAAAAGTATAAGTAGACAAAAATTTTATCATAATACTACTAAAATTTATAGTGGTGTTTCTTATTCTGATGAAAATGTTCTGTAACCCTTAAGGTATTCATTAAACATTCAATTTAACTTCTGTCGTTTTTATTCAATTTTAGGCTATAACTAAGTAGGAAATGGAACATTTAGGTTAAAGTATTGATTTTTTTCCCTTATAGAATTTACAGGAAAGAGAGCAACAAATCAAATTACTACAAGAAAAGATCGGTGAGATACAAAAATATACTCAGGAACAACTTGATGAAAAGTCTTCACAACTGGATGTAGTATATGAGAAATTACAAAGACATGATGAAAGAAAAGAAAAGCTAAAACAGCAGTTGAAAGTAAAGGAAGTAGAACTTGAAGAAATTAGAAAAGCTTACAGGTATTCAGTATTTCTTGCTGAAAAATAAATTGTCCTTTAATAATTTCCTATGACCAGTTTTATTTTTTTAATTCTTATATTAGTACACTCAATCATAAGTGGCACGAGAAAGGAAAACTTCTGAGTCATCTTGAAATGCAAGTAAAAGAAGTGAAAGAAAATTTTGAAAATAAGGAAAAGATACTAACAGCAGAAAGAGATAAAAGTATTGAACTACAAAAGTAAGTGCTGAAGTGAGTGGGATGTCTTTAAACGTATACTGAATTGGGATAGATGAAATCCTATAAAGAGGGCAGCAGGTGGGACTCTTGCCTTGCATGCAGCTAGCCCAGGAGTGATTCCCGAGTGCAGAGCATCGCTAGATGTGTCCTTGCCTGCCCCGAGAAAAGAGGGCTGTGGAGATAGTACAGTGGGTAGTGCTTGCCTCGTATGAAGTCAGCCTGGGTTCTATCCCCACTACTGCATATGGCCCCCTGAGCACCAGCAGGTACGACACAAAGACAAACAAGAAAAATCCTTAGGAAGAAAGAACATACTAATCATATACTGGAGGTAGTGATTTGCAAGTACTTTACAGTACTATAGTGAAGATTGTTCATTTCATACCTTAACTGTTTGATATGAGCTTATATGTGTGTGCTCATATGCATGTGTGTATGTACCTTGAGAGAGTTGTTTAGAACTGAAATTGTGCCCCCACACAAAGTAATTGCTGCATGGGTATTTTTCTTCCTGTGAATCACTTGATCACTTGATCACTTGAATCCCGTTATTCATCGATTTGCTCTCGAGGGCGCCAGTAACATTTCCATTGGACCCTATCACGTGCCAATGTAGCCCAATGGCATCTGGTTGATTCAGGAATATGAAGAGCCTCAAACCGCTCCTTCAGGGTCTTGACAAGGAAGTCTGACCATCTTGTAGGTGGGCGGCCATGTGATCTTTTGACATCCCTTGCGATCCAGTCGTGATGTTTTGACATCCCGTGGGATCCAGTATTTCTGTGAATACTGTTTTCAAACTGAGTGAGAGCAGCTAGCGGTATTTTGGGACGTGCGGGTTAAGAGGATGGCTCCCGGCTGCCGGGGTCAGTGTGGTTCCAGAGAAGCCAGAGCAAGCCCAGGGAGCAGCTTTCCTGCCCAAGGACCAACACGAGCTGACTGTAAAGGAAGGGAAGAAAATATGTACCTGGGTGGTTTTGCAGATTTAATAGAATAACCTCAAGGAATGTGAGACTTTTACCATGTAAGCAATGTAACTAGAGTAAATTCAGGAGGCTTGAAAAATAGGTTTCATAATTCTACTGTCAGTTCTTATGATGCGTATAGCATTGGTAATATGGCATCTAAACAGATCCCAAAATCTCACATAGAGATGAGTCCCTGTTATACCTAACCTAACAGAACCTCAAATGTTATTTGGGGCAGGGGTGGCCACTCACAGTGCTTTGGGCTCACTCCAGTTAGGCGCAAGGACCATGCCACCATCGCAAGGATCAGCTTCACTGATAGGCCCTGTTCCGCTTTACCATCACTGGCTTAGAATAAAGGGACTTTGCCTTGTCAATCATAACTTGGCTTTTAAAGGGTCCTGTATTTAGCCCAGAATTTCTCAAATTAGGGCCCTGTAGGGCCCCGGGATATTCTAAGTGGGCTATGGGTGAAAATCAGGTAAATCAGGGAAGGCTTAGCAGAGATTAGGGAGTCAACCCATAGGATGATGGGCAGGGGAACATAGAAAGGAATAAAATGCCAAAAGGGGGCTGGAGCGATAGCCCAGCGGGTAGGGTGTTTACCTTGCATCAGTCCGTGTTCGCCTGGTACCCGGCATCGCATATGGTCCCCCGAGCATCGCCAGGAGTAATTCCTGAGTGCAGAGCCAGGAGAACCCCTTGAGCATTGTCGGGTATGACCTAAAAAAGAAAAAAAAATTAAAATGCCAAAAGGATGCCTGGTCCAAAAATGGTTAAAAAACACTGCATTAGATTGTGAGGGACACAGTCATTTCTTAGAAATATAGTTATTCTCTCTTAGGGGGAAGAATAAGGGAGTGGTACCTGTCCAAATCTAGGGCCTCACACATGCAAGATAAGGATACTGTGCTCAGCCCTTCACCTGCCCAAGAGTGCTTCAACTGAATAAAGACCTCACAGTCTGCGTGGAAGAGGTGGTTGAACGCGCTGGTCCCAGGACGAGCTTGCTTTGTATGTGGGCGGCCTGGCTCCAGTCCCCAGCACTGCATGGTAGCCTGAGCACCACCATGAGCAGCCCCCAGCACCAACAGCTATGTCCCTCCCCCGCAAAATATAAATTTAAGGCCCAGTGGTCTTCAGCAGTTTGTTATATTGCATTATTTTGCTATTAATAGCAATAGTTAAGACCTTTTACTTTATATGCTAATGCTTTTATGACTAAGATGGATTGGTATATATGATTTTTCATTTAATGGATCTTTAATAAAATAAGCAGTTATTAGTAGTAAAACAATTCAGTTTTGAATTTAATAGTGTATAATTTAATTTTATATAGTTTTAAACCCAGTGATAATTTTGTGAGGTTGGCTAAACAGGCAGGATTATACTTTTTTGTAGATGGAAAATTAATGCTTTGTGATCTTAGTTGTGTCGACTAAGAGTTAACAACTAGGAATCAGAGAAACACATTTAACTTATCCTTTACCTGAATATTGAATTCAGGTTCTTACTAAGTGTCATGCCAGAGCCAGAAAATCTTGGTCTTCACTTTCGTAATGAAATTTACTATAAAGGAATTGGTGTTTTGTCGCGGGCAAACTTTTACATTCTAATTTTATGAATACACCAATGCGTTTAGTAAGTTAGGATTTTGTCTGCTAAACATTAGCATAAGGAAATCAGACAAACATAAACTTAAGCCTGCCAATAATATACATAATTTAGTTTATCGCATTGCAAATGCATGCAGAAAAGAAAGGATTAATTTGCAAAGGGGAAAAATAGAACACGCTTGCTGTGATATTACCATAACCTCTTCTGTTACGTTTCTTTAGTTACGGCACGTAGCCTTTTGCTGCTTCATGGAATTATGCTTCCATTCCAGTATGGAAGTGAAAACTGCCATATTTCTATCTGTCGAAAAATATCCTAATTTCTATTCACAAGGGTAGTTATATGGCTTTATTTTGTGTCTGAGGGATGCATTAGAAAAACTTCATAATATGGATGATGCCTTTAAGAAAAAAAGTCGATGCAATTGTTGAAGCTCATCATGCTGAAATATTACAGATGGCAAGTGAAAAGAAGAAATGTATTGAAACTGCAAACCTAAAGGTACCGTAATTACGTTTATCCCGAAAAACAGTATTAAGCTACTATTGCAGAGTAAATGGACTCTTTGAAGGCTAGGAACTTTAGGGTCCGCGATTCACGCGTGTTTCTGTGCCTGAGTCCCTGAGCTTGATCCCTGACACTATAGGACCCCAGACATCTCTCACTTTGACATGCACCCACTTTGAATTAATTAGAATATGCATGAGAATGACATTTTGAGTTTTAGAAATGTAAATGTTGGGGACCAGGAAGAGAGCACAGGAGTTAGGAGTTGGTTCTAGCCCTGGGCTTTCCCCCCAACCCTTTGGTGCTTCTGGGTGGGGTCCTGGGGTGCGGGGCCCTGCGGGTGGCGTGCCTCAGCAGGAATGGGTGTCAGACTCCCCGTGCATTGTGTGGGAGGCCCTAGAAGAAATCAAATGTTTGTATGTTGATTTAGGTTTCTCAAGTTGAAGAAGAAATGCGGGGTCTTCTGGAAGAAACTTGCAGGAACAAAAAAATCTATGGAAATGAAAATTAAGCAACTTGCCTGTGCTCTAAGTGAAATTCAGCAAGAAATGTGAGACTTTGGAGAACAAACTTAACTTGAAATGGACCACCAGACCTCTTGTAAAAATGATTAAATATTGTAATAGTAGTAACTTCTGTGACTTTGAAATGTCTTTCTACACTTTTCATTCTGATTATATTTTTAAAGATTTGATCGAGTATTACTTGTATATGTAGGTTTTTATAATAAATTATTAATAATTATATGTATTAGAAAGCCTAACAAAATAACTAGATTTAAGACACTTTTTCTTGTTTCTGTGCTATAAATTGTTTGGTATTTACACATTTGCCTGCAAATATGTAACTTAAGATTAGTATTTTAACTTCTCAAAGGGAAATATTTTAGTCAATGTTGTTACCTTATTGTATTGATAAAGGACTAATTATATGTGTTGGTTATCTTTTAGCTGATGTAGCTCTATTCTTTCAAAACCCTCGCACTCATAGCCAAAAATTTTGCGGGCTGGAGCCGGCATCGGTAGAGCAGATGCCTCCCTGCAGGGGAGGAGATGGCCTAGATGCTTTCAAAGGCCACTGGGCCGGAGTGTCAGTCAGGCTGGTACCGTAGATCAATCACCAGAACTCCCTGCGCCATTCCCAAAGCAACCGTGAGTGAGGCTTAGTTAATTTAAAAAATATTTGGAATCTGTAAGAGATGTGCCAGTTGAAGAAATCATAGGTAGTGCTTGCCACATCATTCTTTTTTTAAAACTTAAAATTTTAATTAAGTCCCTGTGACATGACGGTCACGAAGTTGTGTGTGATTGGGTTTCAGTCATACAGTTTCCAACACTGTCCCTTCACCAGTGCACATTTCCCACCAACAATAGCCCAGTTTCCTGCCTCCCACCCCCCCCCCCCCAGTCTGCCTCTCTCTCTCTCTCTCTCTCTCTCTCTCTCTCTCTCTCTCTCTCTCTCTCTCTCTCTCTCTCTCTCTCTCTCTCTCTCTCTCTCTCTCTCTCTCTCTCTCTCTCTCTCTCCTCCTCTCTCTCTCTCTCCCCCCTCCCCTTTTCGGGCATTGTGGTTTGCAATAGAGATACTGAAAAGTTGTCGGGTATATCCCTTTACCTGCTTGCAGCACTCAATTCCAGTCCAAAGTGATCATTTCTGGCTATTATTGTCATACTGGTCCCTTCTCTATCCTAACTTCCCTTCCCCATCCCAATGAAAGAGTTGGCCACCCTATGGGGTGACTGACTGGGAGCCTCAGAATGCCGCACCTACCAAGGAAAATTCTGATTGACCGGGTCCTATGCAAAAGCAAGGGTTTTATTAATAAGCGAGTATACTCGGGCCCATAGGATGACCCCAAGTGGTCAGTGGCTAAGAGTCCCGAACCCTTCCAGGGAGGATCTTTTAAGAGATAGTTCCCGCCGCTACAGAAAAGCCCGCGCATAACCATCCAATAGATTTAAAATATTATATCAAGGTCTGCGCGCGAGGCAGCCAATCACTTTGTACCAAATAACCATCTCCCACCAATCAGTTCATTCTTAATACTTCTTTCTATATTTGGTGTGGCTGGATACACGCGTGGGATCATGGGTCAGCAACGGCTATGCGTGCGTGCAGGAATGCAATCCAGGCAATTCAGGCCAGATAGTAGGTTCTGGGCGGGGTCTCATAACCTCTAACAGGAATTTGTTCTGGGCCTTTTGTAGATAACAAAAAGGTTACTTCAAGATGAAAAGGACACTCAGGCCCTAAATTGGTAACTTTCCATGAGTAGGCCTGCCCTGGTTGGGAAAGGGGGTTTCTGCCTTCTTTCACCATGAGGCACCAACTTAATAAAATTTAGTCTTGCTCTCAAGAGTTTGTAATCCAGTGAGGAGGGGTCTGGGTGGGGAACCCACATCAAAAAATAACCCACAGTCAGAGTTGTGTGCAATCTATTGACTTTCAGCGAACTGGGGCATCACCTAAGCACAATAAACTATGGTTTGCCTCCAACGGGGCTTCACGGGCTCTGAATGCAGGAACACTATGCCTGTGCAATTTACTGCCTGTCGTCCTGGTGCACTTTTCAGCATGACCTGTTGTCTTCCTGATGCAGGTGAGGCAGAAGGGCGGTGGGTCTCTTCGCAATTCCCAGGCTCCTCAATTATTTTTCTTTTTGGGTCACACCCAGCGATGCTCAGGGGTTACTCAGGTGCTCATGGAACCATATGGGATGCCGAGGATCTAACCCAGGTCAGCCCTGTGCAAGGCAAACGCCCTACCCGCTGTGCAATTGTGGGTTGGCCACCCGATGGGGTGACTGACTGGGAGCCTCGGAACGCCACACCTACCAAGGAAAACTTAGAGACCAAGTCCTATGCAAAAGCAAGGGTTTTATTAATAAGCTTAGTATACTCGGCTCATAGCGTGACCCCAAGCGGTCAGTGGCTAAGAGCCCGAGCCCTTCCAGGGAGGATCTTTTAAGAATAATTCCCGTGCTACAGAAAAGCCCGCGCATAACTATCCAATAGGTTTAAAATATTACATCAAGGTCTGCGCAGGCAGCCAATCACTCTGCACCAGGTAACCATCACCCACCAATCTGAGTGTGTCTAATACTTCTTTCCATATTTGGCACGGCATGGGCCCAGTCACCTACCATACCAAATACAGAGGGGGACATCAGACACAACCTCTCGGGAATGTTTGCTATAGCCCTCCCTGGAATTATTTGCGTAAGGCCCTTCCTGCTGTGCTCTTGTCTTGTCGAAGCCATCATTTTATCAGTTACTTTCAGTTGAGCCATTATTTTATCAGTTACCTCTGGCATTTTATCAGTTACCTCTGGTTCCTGTCTTTGTGTTCTGTGGGTGAGGGGCCATTCTTTCACAATCGCTCGAGGTCCCAAAATTTTAAGAATGAAACTATTGAGTAATAAAAATGCTTGGACTCAGAGTTGAAAAGTAGAAAAGTTTATCGGAAAGTAGAAAAGAGAAGAAGGTCCTCCCCATGTGTGGAGGAACTTAGTATAGCACTAAGTTAACTATGGCTCTTGTGGGGTTTTATAAGAAAACTGGGTCTTAAAATGCAGGGAAGTTAAAGACAAGGGTTTTCCTGCAGACTCTTTTAAATGGAAATTGGGCTCTTGCAAGTGTTACAGAGGATGCAAGGATCTAATGGTTCCTTGTCTGGTCAATTGGGTATTTCCCGTTATCTTAGCCTCCCCAGTGAGCCTAAGATCTGGGGCAGAATCTTGTGATGGACATTTCTTAACTTTCTGTTTATTAGAAAGAGCCCAGGAATTTGAAGAAGTCAAAAACGCAGGGTGGGCAGGCAAGGAACGGAGCTGCTCACAGCAGCGGGCTAGGGCTTCCTTACTTTAATTCCTACATCGCCACTTTCCTACAAGGTGAAGATGTAAGAACGATTGCTGATGAAGACAAAGGTGCTAACAACTGCGGGCTCACGCCCCCTGCAGCCTGAACCTACGGAGATAACGAGATGAAATAATTGGCACCCATCTAAGTCACTAAAATGCACAAGAATCGAAAAAGTTTGCAAAAGAGCAGAACCTGCTCAACAGATGATCCATGACCGAAGATCCATTCCGCAGGCTTCCACACCCGGAAACGGATCCCGGGGCTGGAGACCAGGACGCAGAGTTCCTCACCCTCCCTGAAGCAATGCTCTCCCCTCGCCGACCTGGGCTGGGCTGCATCCAGGCTCTGCAAGCGCTCCAGGACCCTGGGGAAGGGGGCGGGGCCTTGTGCCGTTAGCCCCGCCCACCCTCTGAAATCTGCGCTTCCCTGCGGCTCCGGGGTGGGGGCGGAGCCTGTGTGCCTCTAGCCCCGCCCAGACGCTGAAATCCACGTTTCCAGGCTCAGCCGCAGACCGCGGAAAGGGGCGGGGAATTTGTGCAATGGCCCCGCCCACTGCGTTTCCCGGCAACGGCGCGGCGAAGCGTCTCTTCCGGCCATTTAAACTCGGGCCCCGCCCCTCGCGGTCCCGGCTCCGCGCTGCGCTGCCCTCCCGTCGGCCGTGGGCTTCATTCACGCTCCTGGGGGGCGCGGGCGGGGGCGGGGACCCGCCGTGCCCAGCGCTCCGGAGCCGCCGGCGGCCGCGCACCTGTTATTGGCCAGCGCCCGCGACCCTGCTGGGCAGGCGGCGGCGCCGCGCGGGGCCCGGGCGGGATGGCGGCGGCCGAGCCCGCGAGCTCGGGGCCAGCAGGCGGCGGGGCACGGTCTGGGCAGCAGCCGCCAGGAGAAGAGCCTCGGGCTGCTCACCACCAAGTTCGTGTCGCTGCTCCAGGAGGCCAAGGACGGCGTCCTGGACCTCAAGGCGGTGAGCTGGGCCAGCGGGGTCGGGGAGCCCCGGGTCGCACCGTGCGGCCCCTTCGCGGCGACCGTCGTCCAGCGCTCATGGCCAGGCCCAGGAGCGGGCATGAGGGGTGGACCGGGAGGCCTGGGCCGGTGGAGAGAGCGCCGGGCTCCACAAAGGGCGCGGGGACCGCGCGCGGCTGCTGCCCCTGCGGCCCCCGCGGCCACCTGTGCACCGCGGGGCGCTCCAAGGGCCCAGGCCTGCCTGGCTGGCGGGTGGAGCGGGTTAGTATCTGCTGGACATTAGGGGAAAGTAAGTTGCACCCGACTTGTCTCCCCAAACTCTTCCGATGGAAGGCGGGGATAAACGCTCCATTTCCTCCTCGTTGAAATAATGATGGTCAGAGAGTCAAAACGCACCCTTGTTGGAACCTTTCAGCGTTCTGATGAAAGGGGATGTTTGACTTGATTGCTTTTTCCGCTCAGCATAAAAGGAGGGTTTGCCCGTCACCTGCAGGGTCCCGGCGGGAAAGTTTCTGTAGCATTCGCCCCAGCAGGTGAAAGCTGGAAGTCAGCTCTTGAGTGTAAGGAGGTGTGTTTCCTTTTATTCCAGTTCTGCTTTTCCAGAGCACAAGCAGCACACACTGCTCTGTTAACCGTTTGGAGCAGGATTTGAAAGCGTTCCTCGGGTGCAAGGAACAAGAAAACGTCAGCACTGCCATTAAAATGCAGTCAGGCTTAAGATCTATAGCCTAAAGACACACACACACACATACACACACACTCAAATCTCCCTCCCCGCCCCCAAGCATAGACAAACCTGTAACAGATTTAAGGTGCTTACCTTAAGTCAGTTTATAGGCTGAAGACCTGTCCCTGTGTGCATGGGGAGTTGGGAGCCGCCATATAACTTGCCATATGACTTGTCTCTGCTCTCCACATCAAGTCTGACCTGGACCAGCCAGCATCTGTAAGGAAGATGCAACTCCAGTGTTGCCTAAGTCCTGGGGTTTGGCAGATGGTCAGCTTGCCATCTTCTGCTCCCGGCTTTTCCTCCAAGGACAGCCCTGGGTGACCTTGGTCTTTTTTTTTTTTTTTTTTGCTTTTTTTGGGTCACACCCGGCAATGCTCAGGGGTTTCTCCTGGCTCTGCACTCAGGAATTACTCCTGGCGGTGCCGGGGACCATATGGGATGCCGGGGATCGAACCCGGGCAAGCGCAGGCCGGCCGCTTGCAAGGCAAACGCCCTACCCGCTGGGCTATCGCTCCGGCCCCTTCCCACTTCTTTCCTAGAGTGTAGTCAGTGTTCCCTAAGTGACTGGAGACTTGAATTGTTCTGCTTCATCAGACGAGACTCCATGAGCTTGTGCGTTGGGGGTAGTCATCTGGTGTAACCTCTTTTTAAAGTGCTCTTCTTGGAACTTGCCCATACCCATGGAACGTCAGTTTTCCCCTACAACTCCTTTCTTCCCTCCTGAAAGTGCCTTGTGGCATATGTCACAGTATTTATGGCGGTGAACAATGGACTTTGTGTCAAGAATTTCACAAGAGGTTAGAAGGCCGCCAGAGAAAAGCAGAGATGTTAAGAGAAGGCTTGCAAGCTTCTACTCAAAATAGAAAGTCAACCATCAGGGAGTGCAGGAGGAGAAGCCAGGGAAGTTTGGGGGTTTCCAGTTGAACCGAACTGGAGGGCTGACTCTGCAGCTTCTCCTCAGAGTATAATAGAACTTTTTGTCTTGTATGCTTCTAAAATTTTGAATTCCCCTCATTTAGTCATATCATTGAAACCTTGTCGCAAAGGCTGTTTAGAAATTTTAATTGTTTTTATATTATTTCTGTAAATTAAAAAACTTGAAGTCTGTGGAACCCCTTTATATATTGATGAATAGGATAATTTGATTTTTAGTCTTTTTCATATATGTATGAGCATACATATTTCATTTACTTGGATCTGAGCAGAATTTTCAATTAAGCATTCATGATGTAAATGCTAACACTAAATCTCTGACGATGTCACAGTGCACCACAGTGAGAAGCTTTTATTTTTTTTTTCAGTTTTTAATATATTTTATTATACCACCATGAGATAAGGCACACGGGACTGCAGGAAAGGAAAGTCGTTCCTAGACCTTACCTAAACTTTCCAAGAACATTGTTTTCCCTCACAGAAAAGAATTTCAGGAAGATCTGAATAATGAAGTAAAACAATCTCGAGATTATGAGGGAGGGAGGGAGAAAGAGAGAAAAAGAGGAAAGGGAAGGGAAGGGGAATCTCCATAGAGGAGAGCCTGAAGGCTTTGGGACAGTTATCTAGAGATATTCTGTAGATTGCCTTGGCCTGGAGTATCTGTAGCCATCAGAGTGAATCCGGGTGTTGTCGTAGAGGAAGAGCTTTGAACTCGGAGGGGTCTTTCGCGTCTTTATCACAGCCTTTTGTTTCTGGTCAGATTTTTCCTCTCATGGGCACTCATATTTCCCCTGGAGTGGTGCTGGCTCCAGCTGGGGTCTTCTTGTGTCCACAGAGTGGGTCAGGCTGCATGCTTTTAGGCTATATTAGAATTGGTGACAAAGCAACGTCTTAAAATCAAATCCTGGTTTCATGGATTCCTGAGAACTCATTGTCAAGTTCTCACTATTTCAGAAGCAAAGCAGATCTAATCTAATTTAACAATGGGACTTGGGATGTGTGGATGGGCAGTGGATCCAAACACCTTGGAAGTGACTTGGGAAAAGTGTATACGATATACGATATCTCAGCTCCCATCGTCTCGCCATGCTAGCTCATAGACAGTAGAGAAGCTACTCATTACTGCTGTGAGAGCTGTTAATGTCACGGTCCTCTGATGCCGTGTGATTGGCCAGTTTGTGCTGGTTGTAGAGGGCTTGCTATGTGCCAGGTATTTTTTATATTAACCAGGTTTTATCCTATGAGCGGAAGTAGAGAAAGCAAAACTATGATGAGTTTTTTTAAATGAGCGGATGATTATTTTTATTTCTCTATTAATGATAGAAGAGAGAAACGTACTGACCTCTTATATTCAAAATGAGGGTTTTGGTGGCAAATTTCATAACATTTCAAACATTAGATCATCTTTTTATTTTTCCAGAACTAAAAATTTAAGGAATCTTTAGGATAGCCATAACTAGGATGCCTTGTCAGATCTGAAACGATCACGATCACGATCTTCCCGTTGATCATCTATTTGCTAGAGCGGACACCAGTAATATCTCCATATGTCCTGTCTCATGCCAGTAGAGCCAGGGGCATCGGCTTGCTACAGGAACATAAAGAGCCTCAAACCATTATATTAGGTCATGGGAAGGACCTAATGTAATTGTTACTGGAATTTGGCATATCAAACACAACATGAGAAGCTTGCCAGGCTTGCCGAGCGGGAGGCAAACTCTTTTTAAACACCTCCAAATAAAGCATTTATTGATGAACCGAAGTCCAAATGTGGAAAATGGTGGCGCCCGTGGAGTGAGGGGTGGTGGTCTGGCTTGTTGTGAGGCTCTGCCAAGGTGGTGGCTTCCTCTCGTCAGAACTCCACCCAGCAGACCAGCCCATCACAGCCCGGATCATCAACACCCACCCTGCAGCAGCTTTTTCCTCAATCCGCCCAGGTATGCTGGTCCAGAGTCTCAGACATGGGGCAGAGCTGTTCCTTGCTCTCCCTGTGCACAGCCGTTCATGAGGCAGTCGGGAGGCATGGCGGGTTCTAGCCCTGGCCCACCACCTCGGCAGATCTGAAAATTCCTATTAAATAGAATTTATTATTTTGTTTATTTTGTTTGTCACTTTGTTGCTGTCTAAAAACTTTTGAAATCATGATCAAGATGGCTAATCTCTTTTTGGGTCACTTACAGCAATGCTCAGAGGTTATCCTGGATCTACACTCAGGAATTACTCCTGGGGTGCTCAGGGGACCATATAGGATGCCAGTGATCTAACCCAGTTCAGCTTGCTCAAGGCAAATGCCCTACCCACAGTGCTATCACTCTGGCCCTCTAGATTGCTAATCTCTTAATGAGATTCTTAAATTGCAAATTGCCTGAATGATACTGGGTTTAAATGATAAAGTATTTGTAATGTTTCTTATCTCGCAGGTGCCTGACTCACACCTATTTATGATCCACTGATCACTACACACTCTAGAAGAGAGAAAATTTCCTCTAGGGCCTTAGTTTATAATGTCAATATTTGGTGTCATGGAATAAAGAATTAATCCAAGATAGTTAGGCACTTCATATTGTTAGGCCCTGCCACTTGCCCCTTGAGGTGTTGCAGGTATGGCTGCGGTGTCCAACTGCATCGGCAGGTGGCAGACAGGAGACAGACTTGTCTACACCCAGGGCTCTGCTCCATGGGCGCTGGATGGTTGATGGTCTGACATAGAAAAAGATTGGGCCCCTGGATGAACCCAGAGCCACGGCAGAGCCTGCCAAGCTACCTGAGGTGTATTCAATATGTCAAAAACAGTGACAATAATGGTCTTCATTCCCAACAAATGGAGACATTACTGGTGCCCACTGGAGCAAATCAGTGAACAACGGAAAGATAAGTGATGCAAGTGATATTGTTCCTCGGCATGTTCTGAAGGATTCGGGGATAATTGTTTGGAGTGTATTGTTCTGAAGTAAGGAGAATAAGCACTTGCGCAAATACTCATTTCCTGTGTTCATTGTGGCTTAAGGGTGGAAGCAAGTGACTACTGTCTGAAGCACGACAAGAGCACTGTCTTTAATTAGGAAAGAAATTCTGAGCAACCCTGTAATATAGATGAACCTTCAATGCTTTAGGCTAAGTCCCACAGTCAGTACTGCATGAAGTTACTGGAGCAGTTGAAGTCGAGAAACAGAAAATAGAGCTGGAAAACAGGACTGGTTGAAGAAGCTAAAGCTGTCTCTCCCCACTAGACCATACTGCCTTCCATTGCCTTCCTGGGTGCTGAAATGGCAGTGCAGGGGGCATTAGGACCCCTCAGGTGCCGTTTGGGAAAGTTGCTGATTTTTCAGGAAGCTAGATTTCCAGGACAGCACTGAGTAATTTTTTTTTTCTGAAAGGTGTGGGGGGGGTTTGACAGCAAACCAAGTTAAGTTTGGATGCCTCTGAGCTCATGGAATGTGAAAGTTGCTTAGTGGGTTTCATGGCGGAACTGTATTTTGTCCTTTCATAATTCATGTGTGAAGCCCTAACTCCCAGTACTTTAGAAGATGAGGATACTCAAAGGGGTAATTAAATTCAAACACAGCCATTAGAGTTGCATGAATTTTGTCTAATTGGTGTCCTTACAAGAAGGGAAATGTGGAAACCCAGATGCCAGGATTGCCTGCAGAGAGCCTTGTGGAGACAGTGGCACAAAGAGAACGTGGAAAAGGAAGGGAAAAGCTCTGGGAAGAGTAAAAGGCCCATGGCGGTGTCCAAGGGTCAGGAGAGAGGGTGAAGAAGGGGAGCGCAGCATTGTGAGAGAAGGGCTGTGAAGCTGTTCCGAGCGGTGGTGGATTGGTAGCTGTCTGCCGCAGCCCATCAGCTGTTAAAGCCCCTAGGGTAGAAACCACCAAGATTGAACCCTAATGTGGACTCTGGACTTTGGGTGGTGTTAATGTGCCCCTGTAGATTGATTTGAACAAATGTACCAGTCTTGTGGGATACTGATAGTTGGCGGTGAGGGTTGTGTACCTGCAGGGAAATAGGTATATGGTAATTGTACTTTCTTGTTTGGTTTTGCCTTGAATCCGAAAGTGCTCTGAACGCTAGGATCTATTAAAGTGGATCTTGACACTCTACTTCCAGTCTAACTATTACACTTCTATTCTACACAGTGCTTGCTAGGATAGATGGAAAAAGAAGTTTCTCAGGAGCCGGAGTGATAGCACAGCGGTAGGGCATTTGCCTTGCACATGGTTGACCTGGGTTCGATCCCCAGCATCCCATATCATCCCCTGAGCACCACCAGGAGTAATTCCTGAGTTTAGTAACCCCTGAACATTGCCGGGTGTGACTCAAAAAAAAATAAATAAATAAAAGAAGTTTCTCAGAAAACTAAAGCTTTGCAACAACACTACAAGAGAGGATTATTGGGAGGCGGGGACAGAGCACCAGTAGGAGCCTGTGCCTTGCATGCAGGGTGGGGAGTGGGTGGTGCTTGGGCTGTCCCAGCATGGCCTGTTACCAGAGGCACCTAAGGAAGCTCCTCATCCCCTACTTCCAGCCGTGGGGTATGACCCCTAAGCAACGAAACCAGACAGAGACAGTTGTTGGCTAATCAGAAAAAGACGGTTGTGTCAGAGGTTTTCTTATAGTAGTCCATTTAATCCTCCGATTGTAACTATAAAGGGGGATGTCCTATCATTTCATTTTTGTTTTGCTAATTAAAAAAAGTGAAGTTTGGGGCCGGAGCAATAGTCCAGCTGGTAGGGTGTTTGCCTTGCACTCGGCCGACCTGCGTTCAATCCCCAGCATCCCATTTGTTCCCCGAGCACCGCCAGAAGTAACCCCTGAGCATCGCCGGGTGTGACCCAAAAAGAAAAAAAAGAAGAAAGTGAAGTTTAACAAACTTTAGTAACTTAGCCAGTATGAGGAAATTAAATAAAAGCCCACAGATTGTCAGAATCGGTTTCCCTGAAACACAGGGTGCCTGCAAAAGGTGTGCCCGCTTCTAAAGTTTGAATATGATTTGAAAAACAGCTTCAAGAACCAAAAAGGTTTTCAGGTCTGGAAAGGATAAATGGGCCACAGCTCAGGTACTGATTCTGACTCCCGCCAGTGTTGGGGGCAAGCCCTGAACCCCGATCGTCACTAAAGGAAGTGCAGACTGAGCGGGAATGCTTCCAGGGGGCTGAGTCCTTGTAACGGGACTTTGTGAACTGGAAAGTGCCAGCCAGGTTTTATTTTTATGCTAAGCCTGATCCGCCTTGTTTCAAGAAAGGTATTGGCATGGAAAGGATTATGACTATGTTTCTCAGTAGCTCAAAGAACAGATGTATCAGAATCTCCTGGCGAGGGTAAAAATACAGATTATAAATCAGATCTGAGGAACTGGGTTCTGTAGGATTAGGAGGACCGGTCTAGGAGTCTCCTTCTGACAACCTTAGAGTGAATTCTGCTGCTTTTCTTTCCAGTCTCTCTTCATTAATCAATAATAACTTCTGGTAGTAGAAAGAGTTAATATTGAAAGACCCTTTAGCTATGACTAAAATCGATGAGCAAGAACTTTTCTAGGGAAAATGTTAGTGGTTAGCTCTCAGAAGAGATTTCTCCATTTTACATGCTATAGAATTGCCTCTGCTCTTGCTTCTAAATCATAGCAGATTATGGTTTTGAACCAATTGGGTAAGCCAAGGGGCTAAATTCTTCTTTATTTTTATTTATTTATTTTTGTTTTGGAAGTCACACGTGCTCAGGGGTTCTCCTGGCTCTGACAGTCAGTGAGAATACAGCTCTGAGGACCATTTGGGTAAGTTCCCTAACTGGGCTAAAGCGTCCTTCTTTACTTTTGAAGGGGAACTTTTATTCTGTTTTTAGAAACAAAAGGGCCATGGCAAGATTTTGAAATTCGAGTTTAATTTTTTTAAAAGCAGTATCAGCATAACCTTGACTGTATCTCCATCCTTGTTTCCGGGGCTGATGCTGAGAGCGGACCAGGGCCTGCGTTGGCACAGTCCTGCCCTTGAAGGAACTGCCTGTAGTTCTTGGAATGCAGACTTTGGGGAGGATTCTCAACTTTCCCCAGAGATTTAGGTCTTAATTTTGGGGGGGGGGGGCGTCGGTGGGACTGGGTGGGGCCGCACTCTGCCATGCTCAGGGGTCACTCCTGGCCCTACAGTCAGGAATTACTCCTCTCAGTGTTTGGGATCACGTGATGCTGGGGCTCAAACCTGGGTCAGTCACGGGCAAGGCAAATGCCCATCTGCTGTACTATCTCTCTAGCCCCTTAGATTTTCAGCTTAATGTTTGTGAAAGAGAGAATTTTAAAAAATACACCTTTTGGAGCTTACCGTTGAATATTGAAAAAAACATGCTTGGGAAAAAGATACATTACCCAGTCAGTATGTCACTACCCAAAGAAAATCAGTTTTCAACTTTCAACGTTTTCAAATTTGGTAAACCTTTTTCTACCTGAGATTGAACTTGTTTTGCCAGATTATGCATATGATTTGTACTGGTCTCGGAACTTTGTTGTATTATATAACCAGGCATTAACCATTCTCTGTGTGTGGGTGCTGGAGTTGGCGAGATGCATAGTCTACCTCTAAGTTAAGTCTCTGGCCCCAGCGTGACTCTTGTTCATAAAATCTGTAGATGGTTTCTGTCAACAAGTATGAATTCACCAGTGTGTGCCCTGGTTTCATTGGCTGCTAGTTTATAGTTCCAGAGGAAATTCACAGAAATGGGCAATTCCAGGGTTTCATCTGCTGTGCTGTAGGCATTGGTGATGGGAGCAGGTGGGAGCTAAGCTGGAAACTCAGGAACTGAAATGTTACATGACGTTCAGGCTGGAGGGTGCCGCAGAGAACTGGACCACATGCTGAAGCCGTGGGTTTAATCCCCAGGACCTTGTGTTTCCCTGCTCACTGCTGAGAGCAGCCCCCAAGCACTGAACCGGGTGTCCTGCTGAGGGTCTTTCTCCTCTGCCGCCCGGGACCCAGGGTCTGTGCTGCTCTGCCTCTTCAGGCCTTCCTATCTCCTCTGGTGTATACCACCCTCTGATGGCTTATCTCTGTCCTCACACCCTCACTACACTCACCTCTCGTAGGAAAAATTCACACACACACACACACACACACACACACAAAGTCATTTGGTCATTTCCCTAAGCCCTCTGGTCTTAAGTGTTTGCTTATCGATGCTGAGGTAGATGGACTTTTGTGCCCTCTTTGCACCACACCCCCTTCAGGTCTACATTTTAATTTCCAGAACCTATGAATATATTTGATTATGTGACAAGGGGAGTTAAGGTTGACATTGCTCATCAGCTGCACTTAAAGTAGATTTTTTTCTGGATTCTGCAGCTGACCTGCAGGGTCTTTAAGGTGGAAGAGGGCAGCAGAGAGAAAACGAGGGGGCTGGAAGGATGAAAAGGACTCGCTAGTGAGATGGGGCTGGGAGCCAAGGGAAGCTGGCCGGCCTCCGAAGCTTGAGCCTCCAAGCCGGAAGCTCCAGGAAACACTCTGCGAGCGTCCAAAAGGAACAACGCCTTAGTGATACCTTAATTTTAGCATATTAAGACTTATCTCAGACTTTTCATCTACAGAAATGATAACATAGTTAGTGTGTTTAAGCCACTAAACTTGTAGCTATGTGTCATAGAAGCAGTAGAAATCAACCAGCTGAATGGTGTGACTCTACTCTGTAATGTGATGTGCTGAAGCTGGTTCCGTTTATTCCTTCTCAGCATTCTAGTCTCCTGAACGTCCTTTATCACGGTCACAATGTGAAAGTGTTTGGCCATATTCCTTCCCAGCCATGTTAATAGCTCAGTGAGGCAGGCACTGTTCCCAGTCTTCCCAGTGCTGCTCATCTGAGGAGGCAGTTACCCGCCTTAAAGGGACAGGTAATATTTAATAAAATATTTTTTTTAAAAAAGGGGGACAGGTAAGGGAAAGTGAAGTAGGTGAAAAGTTAGGCGAAAGCTAATTCCAGCAAGGCTGCATGTTCCAGGGCCAAGAGGCGAGGGAAGCAGGAGCTTTAGGGAAGCTTTAATTGTGAATGTAGGAGATTTTAGTTCCATCGCAGGTACTCGTCTGAGCTCTGGAGAGGCAGCGGATCTGATATCCTACAAAGGCCTGTGAAGACTTCTAGGAACTCTTTCCGACCCTGCCCTAAGTAATCTCTGCTTTCACTTCTTAGAATACTTCGTCTCTACTTTATAGAACTTTATTTAAAATATAAAATAGAGGGGCTGGAGCAATAGCACAGAGCGGAGGGCATTTGCCTCACACACAGGTGACCCGAGCTCGATCCCCGGCATCCCATGTGGTCCCCGAGCACCGCCAGGAGTAATTCCTGAGTGCAGAACCAGGAGTAACCCCTGAGCATCACCGGGTGTGACCCAAACAGCTAAATAAATTAATTGATTAATTAAGTAAAATATAAAAAAGAACTAAGGTGTTAGACAGCACTTCAAAGCCTTAGAAATGCATGCAGTTGTTATTTTTAATTGTTTCTTATTTTTGAATAAGTTAAATCCATGGAATTGAAGATCTTGTTTTTTTTAAGATCATTTCATGTGTTACATGGAACCATCTATTCTAGTAATTCAGTCTAATGCCCGAATTGCTTATTCAGTGCAGTTATATAGCTTGGGAGTGTGGAGATGTGAACTAAATTCATTTAAAATTATACAAGTCCATTTGAAAATGTTTTTCTGTTTATTTTATAAATATGTAACTGAAACCAAAGTGTATATACATTAGCTTCCTGAATCTTTCCCCTATAAATCAGAGAGAATGATACCGATTTATTATAGAGTGTAGTGGGCATGAAATTAGGTGACATCTGTGAGCGGTCCTCTTACACAGTTATCTCGTTACTGGTTTATTCGTGGGTCATCTTAGCTATTAACCAGACATTGCTCATACCGATTTAACAGTTGAGCGTCAACTGAGGGAAAAACCTCGAGATAGATTAACAAAAATACTGTATGAAACAGCTGAAGGTGATTCATTCATTGTCCTTGTTAATGCTTACGAGGATAGGCCAGTCTCGGAGATCACTCGGGGTCTTCTGCCATATTCTCTATATCCTGTCATTTGACATGGGTGCCTGTGGGTATCTCCCTGGTTTTATGTTCCCGTGGCACATTTTCTCCTTTTGAACTCTTTCTCAGGAAATGCTAGTTTCTGTAGCGCACAGTGCCTGAACCCCGGAGCATACAGCATGGACGTTTGCGGTGGGGAGAGTGAAATACCTGCTTTGCAGTGGAGCCTGAAAGTCAGGATGTCCCTCCTAGTTACTGTTTTCCGACAGCCTTTGGATGGAGCAATCGCGTGCGCCATCAGAACATCCCTGAGCAAATGACCCGCGCCTCATCCTAACTCAAACAAAGCTACCACACAACCGCTGTCCCTCTCAAAGTCTTGGTGGACTCGTTTGTTCAGCGATGGGGGCGGGCCAGAAAACGTCATACAGCCCTTTTAGCACTTCATATATGACACCTTGCAACTCCCCTGGTTTAATTGTTTTACCCCCTCTTCCAAAGATCATGTTTGTTCTATCTGTTGATATCACATTACTGATAATTGGGGGATTTTAGAAAAAATTATATTTGATGCCACCCACACAGCAAGCCTGGCAAGCTGCTCGTGTAGTATTTGATTTGCCAAATACCAGTAATATTTATATTAGGTCATTCCCGTGACCTAATATAATTGTTTGAGGCTCTCTATGTTCCTGGAGCAAGCGGATGCCTTTGGGTTCTACTAGCATGAGACAGGACATAAGGAGATATTTCTGGTGCCCGCTCTAGCAAATAGATGATTAACGGGAAGATAGTGATAGTGATATTTGATGGGGAGATTCTTTTTGGATGCTCGTGTGTTCTTTTTTTAATGGAATAGGTGGGGTTCAGTGAGATGTACTTTGTGGCTTATAGTTTCAATCCTGTAATATCAAGTTTAAACTTTCAGAGTAGGGCCCGGCGATAGTCCAGCGGGTAGGGCGTTTGCCTTGACGCGGCCGGCCCATACTGGCCTGGTTCTATCCCCGGCATCCCATATGGTCCTCTGAGCACCACCAGGAGTAACTCCTGAGTGCAGAGCCAGGAGAAACGCCTGAGCATTGCCGGGTGTGACCCCCCCCCAAAAAGAAACCCAAAAATAAACTTTCAGAGCAGATTTTATGAATGCATGAGTGCATTTGTTCACTAACCACAGTGGGGTCACTGTGCGGTGGGGGGTACCCACTGTCTCTGCCTGTCCCTTGTCAGTACCAGGCTGCTCTGTGGGGTCAGAGACAAAAGCACAAGAACCTTGGTGATCGTGGTGGGTCGCACTTTTACACTCAGCACCTTACTTCAGAAGGGCCAGTGTTGGGGTCCGGTATTCCTGGGACACTGAGCATTTCACTAACTTTCTCAAACTTTTCTCAACTCTAAGCCTCCCTCTCCCTCTTCCTTTATTTGTACACACACACACACACACACACACACACACACACTCACTCACTCACGGGCTGATAAGTGAAAGGCACCAAACGGCTAACCTATACTTCCACCTGCCGTTGACATTTGGGCACTCGGGTCGACTTCAGTTATTAATATTCCTGTTACCTATCAGTTATTAATATTCCTGTTACCTATCAGTTATTAATATTCCTGTTACCTGAGCGTGTCTGATTCACTTAGCCCTGCCTACTGCCTACCTGTGTCTCTCTCTTTAGAGGCCTACGTTGTTACCCCCTTCACTGGCTTACTCCTGTCGACTTCCTGGATATTAAAGTAGTGCCTCTCGAGGGGTGGGTAGAATTAAAGAGACTCCCCACTTCCTACAGCAAGCAGTCATGTTCCTGTGTTTCTCTTTGCAGCAAACCCTTCCGAAGCCGGAGTTCCTTTCCATTTGCCACCTCTGCCCGAGCAGGACATGAGTGTTTTCAGTCTCATGCACAGATTGGGTCTCCGGCTCCCGGCTGTAGCTGCCGCTGTTCTGCGGTCGCTCTTTCTCACACCTTCCGTGCCTCGGGACCACACTCGCCTCTTCCACGGGCGCAGCTGTCTTCTCTTTCCAGCCTTAAACACGGAACACTCCGGGCCCGACCATGGACATCTTCTCTGTTCACCTGCTAGACAAACCCAGTGGGTTTCACAAGCCCATAGTGATTCAGTGATTACCGGGTGGGTTCTCTGGCCTGCGCCTCTCCCCATCCCTCATTTCTGATGCTTTTCTTGATGTCTCTCCCAGCATGGCAGTCTCTGCTGCCGAGCTTTTGGTTTCCGTTGCTCCAAATCTATCCCTTCTGCAGTTTTTCTCGTTTCTGGTTGCTCAAGATCTGTGGAGTTCACCCTGGATTCATCTCTCAGGATCTGCTTGCCTGCCCTTCCTTGCGGAAGCAGGCCTTGCAGCCTGTGGTGCAAACTTCCCCCAAAGGTGTGGGGATGGGCAACAGTCCACCCTTTACAGTCTGCTGGAACTGGACAGACACATTCCTGACACATGGGGGTGCAGGGCTGGAGCTCACCCAGCGGACTGGAGCACACGAGGCCCAGGCTTGGTTCTGGCACCACACAGGCCCCACTGGCAGAACTGGGAACAAGAACCAGGAATAATCCCTGGACACTGCTAAGTGTAGCCCATTAATCACACAAACAAGCAGAGCATGGTAGGCCCCTAAGCACATGCTCTAATCTTAGCCATCATCATCTTCCTTCCTTCCTTCCTTCCTTCCTTCCTTCCTTCCTTCCTTCCTTCCTTCCTTCCTTCCTCCCTTCCTCCCTCCCTCCCTCCCTCCCTCCCTCCCTTCCTTCCTTCCTTCCTTCCTTCCTTCCTTCGTCACACCCGGCGATGCTCAGGGGTTGCTCCTGGCTCTGCACTCAGGAATCACTCCTGGCGGTGTTCAGGGGACCATACAGGATGCCGGGGATCGAACCTGGCTCAGCTGCATGCAAGGCAAACGCCCTACCCACTGTGCTAAAGCTCCAGCCCCACCACCATCATGTTTCAACCTGGATTTGATGTTTTGATGATGCTTGGTGATGCCTGCTGCTCTTGCTGCTTTGGGGGTCGGATCCCATAAAACTGCATTTGACGGTCTGAAGAAAGAACTTGTGGGCTGAGTCAAAGAAGGCCCAGGTTCAACCCAGCACTGCCTGGTCTCTTGAGCACTAGGTCAGAGACAGCCGTCAAGCACCACAGGGTACAAGCCCCAAGGTGAAAGCCCTTCAGCATCCTTGTATTTGGTGGGCTACAGCTGTTGCCAGCTTCATTATGCAGTAGATATGATGCTAAGATCACCTAGTGAATCCCCACAATCAAGCATATGCTATTGTCTCATTTTACCCTCTCCTCCCCCACTCAAAAGAGATGAATGAGGTTTAGTGACTTTGAGACCCGCTGAAAGAAATCCAGAGCACTGGAATTGCATCTTGTACCTATAATCCTAACTTGTGAAGAATCATGTGACTGCCAAAATGAAAAAATTCTTTTGGATGTTATTTTGAGCTGTTTTTTTAAACCTGTAAAGAAAATAGCTCGGTGCTATTTTCTTTACAGGTTGGCTAGATCTGTTTATATACTTTAATAGAAAATATTTTAAAATGTTTAGTTTGAGATCTCAGGATTCAATTTTGCAGTTGTTAAGCAGCAGTGCATTGTAAGTAAGGTGCTTTAAAAATGTTTGCACTGAAAGCGAAATCTCCTTTTAGTGACTCTGCCTAAAAGTTAGTTTTTGTGGTCTGGTGCAGATACACATGTTCTAACGTTGGACCCATGAGCTGTTGCTATGGCTGTAAACGCTTTTGTATGTGAGTACATAGAAACTGTTAACACAGAGCAGGCTTGCTTCTCAAGAGGGCCTCCTCGGAAGAAAAGGAGAGATTCAGACGGAAACTTTAGATTTCTGTAGTTTGTGGCAGGCTATTGTGCTTCTGATAAGCCCTTTCAAACCCAAAGAAGAGGAACTCTCTGAAGGTAGAGCGAGCGAAGAGCAATGAAACCAGGCTTCCTCGTATGTGTGATTTTCTGGTTAATAAGAAATGGGGCCAGCCCACTCCTTCACTTCCTGCTGACTCTCCTGGCTTGCTGTTTGAGGTGGATCCCCTTTCCAAGGACCAGAGCAAGTAATTGAAGGAGAGGAACCTGGCATTTGTCAGTAGTAAATACACGGATAGAACTGGTTCTTAAGATTCCAAATGCATGTGGAAGTGAGCAATTGCTGGTGATAGAAATTCCTTCCAGGAAAGGAAGATTGCAAGTAGTATTCTGGCCTAGGATTTGGGGGTCCTACTTCATTACACAACCAAAATATTAGTGCTACCCGGATCAAGTTGATTCACCAGTTGTAAGAAGCTTAATTCTATTCATTGAAATAAAGTTCTGAAAGTTGTCAGTAGTAGCATAAAGGTGTTTTTTGTTTACAACCAGGAATCTTAAAATGCAACTCCACATTCAGAATGGATTGCTTATCCCATTGTGAATAAAGAAAGAGTGGGGAGCCTCGTATTTCAGATGTGTGTTCTTTTTTGGAGGTTGAGTGATGGAAATATAAGAGGGAACCACTTTGTTAATAGTGCAGTGTTCCGGGCCGGAGGGATAGCCCAGCGGGTAGGGCATTTGCCTTGCAAGTGGCCGACCGGATTCGGTCCCTGGCGTCCCATATGGTCCTCTGAGCACAGCCAGGAGTAGCTCCTGAGTGAAGAGCCAGGAGTAACCCCTGAGCATCGCTGGGTGTGACCCAAAAATTAAAAAAAAAATAGTGCAGTGTTCCTTAACCCATTCCTAGTGTGATAAAATGGAACTTCTGTTGATTTCATCCAGTGTGGGTGAAATGTCAAAATTTTTAATAATATTTGCAGGCATCACAAACAGGTGCCGTGTGTTTAGCTATCTTGTTTCATCTTATACCTTGTGTCACTATGTCATGGTTCACTTTTCCATTTTCTCCATTGTGAGTTCTTTAGAAATCAGATAATACGTTAGGAGTATTTATAAATAAGAACTTCTTCTCAAATAACTTGATTACTGAAAAAATTATAATAACTCTTTTTTTTTTTTTTTTTTTTTTGCTTTTGGGCCACACCTGGCGATGCTCAGGGGTTTCTCCTGGCTCTGCACTCAGGAATTACTCCTGGCGGTGCTCGGGGGACCATATGGGATGCTGGGGATCGACCCCGGGCTGGCATGGGCCTACTGAGTGCAAGGCTAACGCCCTACCCGCTGGGCTATCGCTCCGGCCCCAAATTATAATAACTTTTAAGAGATTCGAGGAGCACTGAACTGTCTTTACAAGAGATTGCCTATGAACACAGCAGTGAGTTAGGGTGTGACTTGGTCAGTAATTAGTAGCTGCTCTAAGAATTAGCCTATAAGTAGCAAAGAGTGTTCTTCATGTGCCCTTCTTACTTGGGGGCTTTAGGCCATGGCCCTTTCATTTGTATTTTCCCATTCCCACATCTGCTGGCTTTTAAATGGAACCATTGCGTTGGTGTTTGCAGTATTGGAGGAGTGCTTTGAACTCATACCCAGACGCTGTTCCCAAGGTCATATTTGGGATTGGGCTCACCACTCAGGCTGTCATAGTAAAACAGGAATTATCGCTAATATCATTGCTCTTTGTTCTTCTTGTCCCCTCTCTTGAAAAAAAACAAAACAGGCTGCAGATACTTTGGCTGTGAGACAAAAAAGAAGAATTTATGATATCACCAATGTCTTAGAAGGAATTGACTTGATTGAAAAGAAGTCAAAAAATAGCATCCAGTGGAAGTAAGTAAACCAGTACCTGTTTTTCCAAAACGAGTACCTGTTCCCACAAACAAGTACCTGTTTCCAAAGCGAGTACCTGTTCCCACAAATGAGTACCTGTTCCCACAAACAAGTACCTGTTCCCCAAACGAGTACCTCTTCCCACATATGAGTACCTGTTCCCACAAAAAGTACCTGTTCCACAGACGAGCTCCTATTCTAACACCTCCCTCTCTCTTCTCTCTCCTCTCTCGGATCTGTAAAATCCGATACAAGGTTTTCTTTCCCGAATTCTGTTTTAGCCCTTTACTCTGTTCTAGCCCTTTACCAGGCCCCTCTGTTGTCTCTAAATATCACTTTGGTACTGACATCCTTTCATGCTGGTTGTGCTTGATGTAGTGTGACTTATTGTCACAACCAAGATGAACCGGTTACCTACAGTAAGATATTTTGAGAGAAAGAGATACTATAATCATGTAACTCTAAGTACAGAATATTATTCTGGTTCGATGACCCGAGGTAGTTTATCTCTTCCTGTACCTGCTTTGCGACGTGCTGTAGGGAAGCCCGTAGCACATAGACGTTTGGCACCGCCTGCAGTTTCACGCAGAGCACACCTCCAGCAGCCTGTGCTCTCTGTCATGGCTTGTGAGGTGCCATCTGCTGTTTATTTACCACACTTAAATTTTACATCTTGCTTTCTGTCTCAAAGTCCCTCATTGGGCACAGTTTCCTTTCTATGTTTAACCCCTCTCCTCTTAAATGTTTATCTACTCAACTAATTTCAGATGCTTCAAAAGAGGAGTTTTATCTTATACTTAGGCTATCTTCCAATAACAGTGGATTAAAATGTATGTTTCATTTGTTGGTGACAATATGGTTTCGTGTTTTACTTTTTTGGTTCAGACCTGGTAGTGCTAGGGACTTCCTTGCACTCAGGGGTCAATGCTGGTAGTGTTCCAGGGATACACCAGGGGCCATCCTGGTGATCACAGCGGGGCTGGTGATCAAACCTGGCTCACAACTGTAAGGCAAGTGCCCGGCCCACTGTGCTATTATGTTTGAATGTGGGGGGAATAAACCTCTGTTCCGCAGTCTCGTGCCCTATGGCTAGCTGTTTTCATTTAAAATTCTACCCAAATACAAGTTCTCTTGCCAACATCTCTATCTATGACCTGCCTGGGACTTCAAGTGTGACTAGTTAGCTCTGACATTCTTCAGGTGTCTCAGCCACCAGCTCGGCTTTGGTGTGGACAAAAGCCACTGGAGCACACAGCAAATTTTCATAGTTGTATTGTGTTTGTCAGTTTTTTAAGAAGTGGATTCAGAGGTATGGTGTTTATGGTGGTATCTAAATATCTGGTATTTTAGTACTTGTTAAAAAAGTACATTTGTCTTGAATGTGTTACTCAATTTTTATATGTTTTTAAGAGGTGTCGGTGCTGGCTGTAATACTAAAGAAGTCATAGAGAGATTAAGGTACCTTAAGGCCGAAATTGAAGACCTGGAACTAAAGGAAAGAGAACTTGATCAGCAGAAGTTGTGGCTACAGCAGAGCATCAAAAATGTGATGGACGACTCCATAAATAATAAATATCCTTTGCACAAGTTGCTGTTTCTGTAGAATGTGGATTGATCACATACTTTGCCAGTTTGAAGATCAATTTTCTTGTTCACAAATGAATACTACTTTATAATTTCATAATTGTTTTCTAATAAATTACATCTTTTAACATACTTTCTCTGTTGCTTTGAGGAAAACAAATTTACTTTTGGTCCACTCAGTGAGAGTTTATTATACGCTCAGCCAGAAGTTGTCTCTCAATGTTAGAAGCCATTATTCAATATATACTTAAATTTAGTTTTATATATTTGAATCATTGTGTTTAGTCTTCAGAAGTGACAGAAAGTTATCCACTCTCAAAAGGGGAAAATAATGTATTAAACATTTGAAAATGAAACAGCAGGGGTCTACAGTCAGCCCAGGATATTTTCTCTTAATAAAGCTTATACCTGCTAGATGAGGGGTCAGATCTCCAAGACTTAGGTATATTATGCTAGAGGGAAAGTGCTAGATGCTGCATGTTTGTTTTTCATAATTTATTGATTTGTGAACATAACTTGTACTTATAGACTATTTTAACTACATTTATCTTCTACAACATTTCACGACCTTTTGACTAATTGGGGCCAGAGCGATAGTACAGTGGATAGAGCACTTGCCGTGCATGCAGCTGACCTGGATTCAATCCCTGACATCCCATGTGGTCCCCAGAACACCTCCAGGAGTGATTTCCTGAGTTCAGAGCCAAGGAGTAACCCCGAGCATCAGCAGATGTGACCCAAAAAAGCAAAAGGCAAACTAGGCAATTTACTCGTCCTGTTGTCTTGGTGAACAAGTGCTTGCTCTTATTGTTATTTCTTTCCTATGAGTCAGTGCTCCTTTATATTTGGAGCACAGTGAGTATTTTCCAGGTGTCCTGTAGTGTTCTAGTCTTGGACTTTGAGCCACTGCTTCCCAACATTTGGGACACTCCCAGTAGCCCCAGCTCTGGCCCACGAGGATTCTTGATGTAGAGGCTACATGGCTGTTCTCTCCTCCCACCGGTAACGCCTTGCCCCACCGCAGTCCTTTCGCCCACAGGACCTCCTGCATGAGGAATACATTTCCCATTTTTCTTCTAAGGGTCTTCCGGGAGAGCAGAAATCAAAAGCTGCTGCTTTTGAAGGGTGGGGGCTCCTCTTAGGTGCCTTGATTGTTCTTGCTTTTTCGGGCTTTAGTCGCTTGCTTTTTGAAAATCTGGTCATCTGTAGCACTCCTTTTGTGTATCTGGTCATTTGTTTATTTCCCGTGTCATACTTATTATCCTCGTGTAGGTGCCTCTGCTTTGATGTTCTTTAACTCCCATAATACATTTTCCTACGTAACTCATGAAGACATCTGTAATTGCTTTCATGGTAAGTACTGTTAGTACTTTATTTTGTTCTTAAGTGTTTTGATCACCCTCCTTATATAAGGAAATTCTGAAGTCCCAAGGCACACACACTTCGGTGGCTATTTTCAGGAGTTGGGGACGTTCTGTCTCACCCAGCAGTGCTGAGTTTGGATTGGCTGTTTTTGTTTCTGTTAACATGAGAATATCTGTTTTTCACTGCTTTCGCTTCATTACCTGCATGGGTGATGAAGGTTTGAACGGTGTGAAGAAGCTGCAGACTCAGAGGATTAAGGCGTGGTCTCAGAACCTCAGTCACAGAACTTGAACACACTTTTCTTTGGCTCTATGCAGCAAGCATGCTGGTCACAAATGGAATCCACAGAAAACACGAAAACTTGGGAGAATTCATTTTGTATCAAGGAAAGTTTTGCCTACCCCTGTCACATTCTTTGCCCCCTATAATGTTTCAAGCCACACCTGCTGTGCTCTGGGCTTATTCCTGGTTCTGTGTTCAGTGATCATGCATGGGGGTGCCAGGGATCAAACCCAGGTTGGCTGAGGCGGGCCCTGCCCACTGAACTATTTCTTCAGTCCCATATGCCAGCATACATACAGGGAGACATCAATACAGGAGTGAAAAAATAAAAATTTGCCAAGCATCTTCTGACCTCCATATGAAAATACATTGCCAGTATCTCTGACCTTACTATTTGGCTTTGCCATAATTTAGCAAAGTTTTTGGGAAACTTCTTAGTTTCATCAGTACGTTTCACTGTCATCAATACATCTGATACTGCTTTAGAATTTGACTTCAAAAGTAAATTCACTAAGTTCAAGTGAACTTCAGGCTACATGTCTTAACCCACACGACTGGGCTAAGCATCCCTGGGGTGGCCAGCCTGAGCATCAGTGGCTGTGGATCTTATTAAAGTCAGATTAAAATCAGGGTTTAAATATTTCAAATAAACAGTCACTTGATTGAGACTGAAAGGTTTCAAGAGTATCAGACTTAATGCAAAACTGAAAGCAAAATTACCATGAGCTGAATTTGTAAATGAGAATAACAGAGCCAACACTTACAATGTACCCTGAGATCTACAGCACGTATTACTGTATGTAAGCCTCAGAGTATTCAAGTGTTATTTCTCCTTACAGAGGGAAGGAACGAAGCCCCTGGCCAGTTAGCCCAGCATTAAACCCAAGCATTCTGAGCCCTCTGTAATTAATACCAAAGCCCTCATTCTTGCCTCTGTGTATTCATTTTTATTCTCTAAAATTTTTCCATCTCCATTTTTTGATCAGGTGATACACTTTTTGGCCATTCAAGCACCCTCTGGTACACAGCTGGAGGTACCTATTCCAGAAATGGTAAGAATAAGGCTTATTACCAGGAATCTACGTATAAGAGACTAGTGTATTTTCTTTTGCTGACCATGAGCTAATTGCTTGAATATTTTCAGGTTATCCGTTTGAGTACTGATATCTAAATTTGGTAAAATTATAGTGACTGAACAAAGCCTTTGACATTTTGACAAGCTGGTATTCTGAATTTGTTTTTGTTTGTTTGTTTGGGTCACACCCGTGACACTCAAGGGTCACTCCTGGCTCTTCGGCTCAGGAATTACTCCTGGTGGTGCTCGTAGGGGATGCTGGGGATTGAATCCGGTCAGCTGCGTGCAAGGCAAACGCCCTACCTGCTGTGCTATTGCTCTGGCCCCTGAATTTGATTTTATTATAATTAAAACTATGTCAAATAAGTAAAAAAATAATAATCATAAAATTCCGTTAAAATGACTACACCTAACAGATATAAAATCCTGACTCGGGAAAAATATTTCCATTTAAATAGAAGAAATTGCTTTGCATCAGGTCTTTTTCCTGTTTAAAAGTCAGTACATTTATGGACTCTGCTGTATACAGCTACATCTTATGCCATTCAGATTTCTTAAACTGATTGAAAAGTTGTAACAGCCTGTAAGGGAAGAGCTACTGCTCTTAGCAACCCCTTCCCCTAGCTTTATGTACATTGGAATTTACATATTTTATTTCTGGATTCCAAAGCCTCAGGATAAAAGTGGCTTTTGAAATGGAAGGATTTTTACATTTATAGCTCTCTAGGAAGTCACGTGTTTCTGCTTGCTGAATGGACAAGAGAAATTTTGCCTTCGATGACCTTATCCATGTAGGGCACGTACACTCGGAGAATGCTGGAGTTTCTGAGCAGTGACGCCTACAATTCCAGTGCAGCTGAACGGCTGTCAGAATTCTTTAATAGACAGTTTTTGTCCATCAGGATTTGAGAAAAAACTCACTCAGGGGCAAGCACTTTCAAACCGTCTACATCCTTTTCTACTGTTTGGTGTCTACTGGCACTTTGGAGTTTTGTAGTTGGAATTGAGCTAGGGCCTAATTGGCTTCACCTCTCTTACTTGTAAAGTTTCACAGTAGCTAGAAATGTTAATTCTTATTTATCTGTTTGTGCCCAATAACTCTGAAGGGTCAGAATGGACAAAAGAAATACCAGATCAATCTGAAGAGTCACTCAGGACCCATCCACGTGCTGCTTATAAATAAAGAGTCCAGTTCGTCTCAGCCTGTGGTCTTTCCTGTCCCCCCACCCGATGACCTTTTCGCAGCCTTCCCCACAGCCCTCAACCCCAGAGACTCCACAGAAAACTAGCACAGCCACTCAGAACCTGCCTGAGCAACACGTCTCCGAAAGAAGCCAGAGTCTTCTACAGACACCGGCCACAGACTTGTCCTCTGGTGTGTTCAGAGCCTTTGGTTTAAAGTCAGTAGAGAAGGGAAGTAGGAATACTGTATTAAATCGGTTTGCAAGTGTTTCTGGATTTTTTATTTGCGTACTGTTCAGGGAGACCAAAACTAAGGTCTCCATTTGGAGAGAAAGCTGATAAATTGTTTGGTCTGTTTTGTTTGGATGTTTAAAACTTTCATGCAGCTAGAATAGGTGCTTTGTGAAAATATTTTTATTATTTAAGTTCTCATACTATAACTCTGTATTGTTTATTTAGCAGATTAGTCTTTAAGTAGCCATTTGATGCTGTTCAAATATGTATGTGCTAAATGTATTTAAATAGAATACTGCCTTTCATTGCTAAAGCATGTAACAGAAATGTAGGGGCTTGAAAGATAGTACACAGGTAACCGATTGGGCTCAATCCCTAGCACCCCATATGGCCCCATGAGCCCGCAAGGTGTGGTCCTAAAACAAATCCAGAAATGTAACTATATCACCTTTCTGTTTTCAGCAGGATCTGTCAGTGGAGATATCATTGATGAATTAATGTCTTCTGATGGTAAGTAATTTAAAATCTGACCAATAAGGTTTTAGAGCGGAGGAGGGGGCTGTGCCACCATGATGTTTAGGGATCACTCCTGGTGGGCTTTGGGACCCTATAGGGGTCTAATGGAGCCTTGGTTGGATACATGCAAGGCAAAGGCCCTGCCTGCTATACTGTATCACTCCAGCACCAGTAATGCTTTTCTAGAATCTATAAGTGGCAAGTGATTTAACATGAAGAAACCTTTATATTTTATCTGCTTAATGCCCTATAGGGGTTCCTGAAAACTATCCCTTATAACACTTTCTGTAAGGGGCTGGAGCAATACTGCTTGCCTTACATCAAATCCAGATTTGATTCCCAATATCGCATAACATCACCTAAGCCTTGCCAAGAGTGATCCCTAAGTGGGGTAAGCTCTGAGCACCTCTGGCTGTGATCCAAAAAAACAAAAAATACTTTTAGTAAATCACCGGCATCCTTAAAATTTCTACTTGACATGCAGCTTCCAAGGGTAGGAATCCATACTTGGTTCCTTCACAGCATCAGCTTCTAACCTGTTAGCACCCAGCCCTTTTTACTTCTGAAGATTTTGACCATGAGAAGTATATATGTCTGAAACCCAGTTTCATATAAAACCTCATGAGGACCAATTCCAAGCTGCCTCTGTGAATTCACTGAAGCATCACAAACATTAGCCCGTTATCCAATTCCCCCAGCCTTGCTTCTAGGTTACATTTGACAGTGCTCCGGGGCTACCAGCTTGGTACTTGGGGTCTATGGCTCTGAGCAATCAGCTCAGAACTCCCACATGCAAAGCATGTGCTCATGGTCTCCGAACCACCTCACTGTCCCAAGTCTGAAATCATTCTTCAACACCAATTAGCTTTGGCCTCACATGTAAATTCTTAGATTCAGAGTCCTGAATATAACAAATATAACCATGAAGCCACTAAAAGATTTAATAATTCTGTTGAAGCAGAGTGTTGGGAAAATTTAAGCCCAGACTATACTTCTTAAAGTGGTAGTGTATTTCTAACAGATTAGAGAAAATGCTTTGAGCAGAATCTTTGAATCCCAGTATTTTAGTGACAAGCTTAACTAATATATATTTAACCTTTCTCATGCTAGTACTTATATTCAGGACAGAAATTATCTTTAATGAGACTAAATATACAGCGAGCACATTCATCTGCTTTCCCTATTATGAAGTTCCTGTAGCACATAGGAATTTGGTTTTGGGGTACACCCAGCAATGCTCGGGGTGGGAGCTGAGGATTGAACCAGGGTTCAGTGCAAACCAGCACCCAACCCACTAACAGCAAGTTTCAGTTCTGAACGTCTGAGTGTTTTATGCTAAGTATCACTACCTTGTTAGGATCTGTCTTTAACACTGAGCTTGTGTTTTGCTTGCTTGCAGTGTTCCCGCTCTTACAGCTTTCTCCTACCCCTGCAGATGACTACAACTTTAACTTAGATGATAACGAAGGAGTCTGTGATCTGTTTGATGTCCAGATACTAAATTATTAGTCTGTGGAAATTTGGGACTATTATCTACCTCTAACTGTAACATTTTAGACGTAATAACCTAAGTATTTAAGATCATGAATGTAACATCTTTTCAGTTCACTGATTCTGAACTCTACTTCCTTAAGCTCTTCCCAGCCGTGGTGCCGCCGGATTGGACCCAGGGCCTCACACATCCGAGGCTGGGCTCTGAGGCTGAGCCATACCCCTGGCCCCGCAAGACTTCCTTAACTTCACCAAACTTCACCCATAAAAACAAAGGGCTCTGTTTGCTTCAGGGGTCAAGTGACTTACTATCCCCCTAGCCCAAACCCCTTGAAGTGCTTTCTTTGGGGGTTCAGCTACCCCACACACATCCCAAGCCTAAGTCCTTCTGGTTTTTTTTCCTCTTACGGAGGGAAGTGTAAGTAGACTAAAGGTCATCAGAAACCATAGTTGGCCATGTGCTTCATGCTTGTCTCAGCCCCACTGCCAGGACACTGTCCAGCGTTCTGTGTTCACCACACAGACACTCACTGCCACTTGGAAAGTATGAAGTGAAGGATACAAACTGGGACATGCTGACTGTTCGTGAGCAGGTTTTGTGAAGTGCCTTCTGCTTTAGCACTTTAAGTTGGTCACACTGCGTTGGCTTCTGACATTTCGCTTTCCTCGATCACAGGAAAGACCTGTTATGTAGTCTGTCTGGAAACTGTGCCAATGTCTGTACATTAACAAGATTTTTAAAAATAAAATTGTATATGACATTTAATTTATTGGTCTTGGGGGAAATTTGCTGCACCACCACTGTTGTATTACAACTGAGCCATTAACTGTGTCGCTTCATCAACAGTAACTGCTTCATTTTCATGACTCTGCTGAGGAATCTGAAAAGAGAAAAATTATTTAAAATTTAGATAACTTAAATAATGATTTCCACATATTAGATTTATTTTAAATTTACAAATAAACTTTGTCTTTGAAGAAGACAATAAATACCTAAGTATTTAATAAATTAAATACCTAAGCAATTAAGAGCACTAGAGAGCCACATACTTGTAGAAAGCACAAAGAATGCGATAAGGAAATGTACTTGCCTTCTAGCACGTGTGTGCTACCTCCTGTACCAGGTGCCCAAACACACGCGTCACATCTGCCCTCCCAGTGCGCACCTGCACCCCCTGATGCGCCAGCACCAGACACCCGTCTCTGGAGAAGCCCACATTCTTCCTCTTTCCTCTCCCCCACTTCCTCAAAATTTCTGGAAGCTGTTTTTATCGAATACAAACAAAACCCTTTTCCTTACAGCTTTCAAATTTGAAGCGTAATTTAGTAACCTTCCACTTACTTGTCAAAGCAAAGGAAACTTGTTTCTACTCACCAGCTGTTTCTGCAGAGGCTCCAGGGAAAGGCCTTTGGAGAAATGCGCAAGTTCCTTCTGTATGTCAACAAAAGCTTTATTCATCCTGTTTACTTTTTCCTCATTCACGATATTTATCTTGCAAAAAAAAAAAAGACAATGATGCAGGATTTCCTAATTGTTGAAGATCAGAGACACCCAATCACCATTAAACCTGGACATCCAAAAACTCTATCGCTTGCTCAAGCCCGAGTCTCCCCTGAAAACTCGTCATCTTACTTGTCTGTGTCTGCTTATTCCCCTCCAGAGAAGCCTGTGTTCTCTCTTCCATGTTTCTCCTTCTACTCCTATCTTTCTACACATGTTTCATCCGAAAAACTACCTTGCTTCACTGAAATATAAATATCTTAAAAGTAAATAAAAGCTCTTCAACCCTACCTGCATTCTTAGTAGTCTGAATGGGAAATAAAACTGTAAAGTTGATTTTTTTTCAACTGTTGAGACTCAGGATCTTTAAAAAAAATCATCACATGAATATACCTTCAACCTCAGTGCTCCAAACAACCCACACAATGATTTCACTCTTACTAGAGATGATACATGTATTATTTCTTCTCTGTAAATGTGGATCAAATGTGTTTTAGGTATCCTGACAACACATCTCTGAATTTCTTTCTTTCTTTCTTTCTTTCTTTTCTTTTTTGCTTTTTTGGGTCACACCCGCAATGCTCAGGGGTTTCTCCTGGCTCTGCACTCAGGAACTACTCCTGGCAGTGCTCGGGGACCATATGGGATAGCGGGGATGCCGGCGCGTGCAAGGCAAACGCCCTACCCGCTGGGCTATCGCTCCGGCCCTGAATTCCTTTCTTAAAACCTAGTTTTAACGGACGTTCCAGGAAATGTCCCAATAGCATTTATTTCACCTTTTTTTTTTTAAACATTTTATTATACCACCGTGAGATATACAGTTACAATGTTGTTCACGCTTTGGAGGTTTTGGTCACACAGTGTTCCAGCACCCACCCTCCACCAGTGCCCATCACCCACCACCCATGTCCCCAATTCCCTCCCCTCCCACGTCCTGCCTAAATGGCAGGTTCTTTATCTCACCTTTTAAACTGAATTAGGGTAGTAGTTTTTGTTGGTTTTGAGCCACACCCACCTGTGCCCAGGGCTAACTCTGCACTCAAGAATCACTCCTGCTGGCCTCAGGGGGACTACAGCGGCCGGGCCCTGGGGGGCGCAGCTGCATGCACGCCAAGTCCCCTACCACTGTACTCTCTCTGGCCTCCAATCTCATTCTTCTTTAAAGTCAGCTGCTCTGCACCACACGCAGGAGGATACTGATACCACTTTCTTCACTACTACCCTTAACAGATATGATCGAATCTTCCATTTCACGCCCCGTGCCACTGCTCACAGGCTTCAACAGATCTGTGCCAGAGAGCCCAGTGAGCTGGAGAGCATGCGCTGCATAGTGGAGGCCTGGTGGGTCCCAAGCTGGGACTACATGGGCCCTGAAGAACCACTGCATGTGACCTAAAAGCCCAACTCAGAGGCAGGGGGATTTCTAAGACCTATTCACTCACCTCCTCAAGTTCTCATCTCCAGGGTTCTTTTCTATTGCTGTCAGCATCCACCTCGGATCGTATCATTACCTACAATGACTCCTTGTCCTTCTGGTTCACTTAGTTCCGAGAGCTCAAATCCCACTGCAATCTTTTCCCCATCAGTTTTGTATTTTCATACCCGTTCTTTTCCTTTAACAGATTGTCTGACTATTCTTCTAAACACTTCTAAACACTCTTCATTTTCCTTCTCTTCATCAGTTTTGTTTGGCAACCTAACCTCAAGTGTTTGCCTTACTGACGCCTAAAATGGAAGCTGTATTCAATGAGGACTAGCTGCCTCACATCCCTTTCACTCTTGCGAGAGACTTCATTCAATTCCCCCATGGATGTGTAACTCCTCACAATCCCGGGACCTCCCAATTCTGTTTGGTTTCTGGCTTTCTGAGAAACTGGTCTCTCGTCAGCACAATGCAGCTTCTAGCATTTCCTGTGAAATCCTCTCCACATACAGCCAACTCTCCCTTCCCTTGCATTCAGCTGTTCTGTGCCTGTTTTTCCTGACATCCACGTTCTTTCAAATAGCTCCTTATTGCACACATTGTCTTGATTCCGATATCACTCTGAAGGTTTTTTTTTTTTTTTGGCCACACCCAATGGTGCTCAGGGCTTACTCCTGCATGTGAACAAAGGGATCAACCCAGGTCTTCCGTGTGTCAAACAAGTACTGCTCTGGCCCCCTGAAGCTAATTTCTGTGTGAAACACCAGCTTCCCACACCCGCACACCACCTTACTGTCACCAAGATTTACGCTCTTACAGGATTTACAGAACCATAAAAGTCATCCCATTGAACGGTTCAGGTTTCCAGAAAATTCAAGCCAAAATAATACATTTCTGGAACTTTTTGGACAATCCCAGTCCTACAGTCTATAAAGTGTTTTTTTATTTTTTTTTTTTTTTTGTCTTTTTGGGCCACACCGGTGATACTCAGGGGTTACTCCAGGCTCTGTACTCAGGAATTACTCCTGATGGTGCGTGGGGGGGCTATATGGGGATGCCGGGAATCTAACCCAGATCGCCAAGGAAGGTGAACGCCCTCCCCAGTGGACTATTGCTCCGGCCCCTAAATTTGAACACGTTTTGTTGAAGAATTTTCTTAAGGAATCCACTAACAATGATCAAGAAATTGCCAATTTCTGAAATATCTTAAAATGAAAGCTAAAAGATGGAGCTTCTTTTTAAAATTTTGCATTTTAAGAAAAAAAAAGTTATGCTCCATTTGCTAAGAGTTTGTTCAAACTGGAGGTATCTTCAGAAAACGATGAATTACTGTGGACTGAAAAAATTAAAATGGATGAAGACATTCCAGGTGTTGGGCTGTAGGGGTGGTTGGGGGTGTTTGTGGGATCCAGTGGGCTGTATGGCTATCTCTATGGGTTTGTGTTTGGGGGGACATAGTGGGCTGCATGTGTGTGGGTGTGGGTGTGGGAGAATCCAGTGGGCTCTGTGTGTACGTGCATGTGTAATTCCAGTGGGGTGTGTGTGTGGGGAGGAGGAGGGATCCAGTGGGCTGTATGTATGTATAGGGGGAGCCAGTGGGCTGTGTGTAGAGGGGAGGGAGACTCCAGTGGGCTGGATATGTGTGTATTTGTGTGGAGGAATACAGTGGGCTGTATGTATGTAGGGGGTTAGGGGAGGGAATCCAGTGTGTGTGTGTATATGTGTGTGTGTATGTGTAGAATCCAGTGGGCTGGATGTGTGTGGGTGGGGGGGGGAGAATCCAGTGGGCTCTGTGTGTGTGTGTATATGTGTGTAAGGGGGGAGAATCCAGTGGGCTGTGTGTGTGTGGGGGTGATCCTTGAGTACATTTGAGCTCAGTTTTATAAGAACCATTCCCTCTAACAAACTTATAGACTATAAAATTATCATTTTATCATTTGCTTACAAACTATAATTTTCTTATAAATGTTCAGTGTGCAAAGGGGCCAGAGATAGAGCCCAGGAGGAAACCGGCTGCCCGGCATATGGCCAACTCCAGTCGAGTCCCTGGCTCTGTGTATGGCCCGGCATCACCAGGAGTGATCCCTGAGCACGGCCTGCGGCGGACAGTTAACTCCATCCCAAAGACAGGGACTGAAACTCACCTTCTTCAGATTAGTGGTAACTGGTTTTGCTTTGTTTTTAGCTTTGAAGTGTTTCTGGGTGGCTATGTGAAACACATTCCTGGTCTTCTGTCCTCTCAGTTTATTCCTGGCCATTGTCTAGAAAAGAAAGGAGCTTGGTGAACCAGCGCATATTTATGAATTAATAATTTTTCTTTTTTAAGTAAAGGTACCAAATAAGTTGAAAAAAATAAAAGCTCCCTCTTGGTTCTAATGCCTGTGTTATCCTGTTGTTTTGTGGTTGGCGCCACACCTGGCGATGCCAAGATGACGACTATATGGGGTGCCAAGCATCGAATCTGGGTCGGCTGCGAGCAAAGCAAACACTCCACCCGTTGCACTACTGCTCCGACCTTCACTCCTGATTCCTTTTAAAGTTGGTAAAGGCATTAAATAACTTCTTTTGCCCACTAGAGTTTCTGCTCCTTGAGGTACACAGTGTACACGGTATGTATCTAGTCGCACTGTTAACACTTGCCCACAGGAGGCAGCATATTAATACCTGCTACCTGAACTGGGAATATTATGGACACCGCCCTTTCCTGCCTTGCAGCACGATACAGCCAAGGACATCCACCTGCTAACTCAGACCACAGTGCTCTGTGCCTCCATTCTACAACTGCCTCTTCTGGCTCCTTTCCTTTCTTCTGTTCTTTTCCTTTTTAGAAACATCCTTTGCCCTGCACGTCCTACCTTCCCCTCTCCTGTAAATTTCATAACTTCCTTATCACGCCCATGTGTATGAAACCTGCCTTGAAGCTTTGGGTGATTCCTCTGCTGTATAAGTATGTTACAAATTCCAACTTAAAGAACATCTCTCAAATCTGTCCTTTTGGCTGGTAGACATATACAGGGCATTTCATCCCCCAAAAAGCTGCATACACTTTCTTCTCCAGTGCACATGGAACATAATCCAAAATAGATCACATGCTAAGCCATAAATCATACCTCCATAAAATCAAGAAGATAGAAATTGTGCCAACTATTTTTTCAGAGCATGAGGCACTGAAAATAGAAGTTAATTGTACACAAAAACGGAGACCAATACCAAGTACCTGGAAACTAAACAGCTCACTGCTGAACAACCAGCAAGTCATAAAAGAAATCAAAGAGGAAATCCTAAGATTCCTGAAACAAATGAGACTGAAGACATGAATTACCAGAACTTGTGGGATACAGCAAAAGCAGTGTTAAGAGGCAAGTTCATAGCTCTTCAAGCATTCATCAGAAAAGAAGAAAAGGCCATCACAAACAGTCTGACTTCACAACTTAAGATCTCAAAGAGTGAGCAACAAAAGGAGCCCAACCCAAGCAGAAAGAAAGAAATAATAAAACTTAGAGCAGAAATCAATGAGATGGAATGTCAAAAACAATCCAGAAGATCAACGAAACCAAAAGCTGGTTCTTTGAAAAAATAAACAAGATTGACAAACCACTTGCAAGACTTCTAAGAAAAGGAAAAGAGAGAACCCAAATAAATAGAATCAGAAATGAAAACGGAACATCACAACAGAAACCACAGAAATTCGAAAGATCATCAGAGATTACTGAGAGCCTGTATGCCACGAAACAAGAGAACCTAGAAGAAATGGACAAATTCCTGAATTCCTATAGCCTTCCACGTCTGCAACAAGAAGATTTGAAGTACCTCAAAAAAACCTATCTCCATCGCGGAGATGGAATCGGTAATCAAAAGTTTTCCCAAACACAAAAGTCCAGGTCCAGATGGATTCACCAGTGAATTCTACCAAACCTTTAAAGAGGACCTACTCCCAATTCTTTTCAAGCTCTTCCGGCAAATTGAAGAAACAAAAACACTCCCAAATAGATTTTCTGAGGCACATATCACCCTAACACCCAAAGCAGACAGAGATGTCACAAAAAAAGGAAAACTACAGACCAATCTCCCAGATGAACACAGATGCTAAGATCTTAAACAATACTAGCAAATAGAATCCAAAGAGTCATCAAAAAGATTGTACACCATGACCAAGTGGGATTCATCCCGGGAATGCAAGGATGGTTCAACATCCGCAAGTCAATCAACATAATACATCATATCAACAAAAAAAAAATAAAAACCATATGATCATATAACCAGATGCAGAGAAGGCATTTGACAAGGTTCAACACCCATACATGATAAAAGCTCTCCGTAAAATGGGGATTGAAGGAACCTTCCTCAATATAATCCAGGCCATCTACTACAAGCCCACAGCAAGCATCATTCTCAATGGGGAAAAACTGAAAGCCTTCCCCTTAAGATCAGGGACAAGACAAGGCTGCCCACTCTCACTGCTTATATTCAATACAGTACTGGAAGTACTTGCCATAGCAATCAGGGAAGAAAAAGACATTAAGGGCATCCGGATAGGAAGGAAAGAAGCCAAGTTGTCACTATTTGCAGATGACATGATATTATACCTGGAAAACCCAAAACTCTCTACCAAGAGGCTCCTAGAAACAATACATTCCTATAGTAGAGTGGCAGGGTACAAAATCAATACCCGAAAGTCAATGGCCTTCCTATATGCAAACAGTGAAAGAGAAGAAAGGGACATTAAAGAAACTATCCCATTCACAATTGCGCCACAGGAAATCAAATACCTAGGAATCCGTTTGACAAAGAATGTAAAGGATCTCTACAAAGAAAACTACAAATCATTACTTCAGGAAATAAAACAGGACAGGAGGAAATGGAGACACATTCCCTGCTCATGGATTGGAAGGATTAACATTATCAAAATGGTAATACTCCCTAGAGCTTTATACAGATTCAATGCGGTCCCTATAAAGATACCCATGATGTTCTTCAAAGAAATTGAACAAACACTCCTGAAATTTGTATGGAATAATAAACCCCCACGAATAGCTAAAGCAATCCTTGGGAAAAAGAAGATGGGAGGTATCACTTTCCCCAACCTCAAGCTCTAATACAGAGCAGTTGTAATTAAGACAGTATGGTATTGGTATAGAGACAGACCCGTAGACCTATGGAATAGAACTGAATATCCTGAAACACACTCTCAAATATACAACCACTTAATCTTCGATAAAGGAGCAAAAAATATTAAGTGGAGCAAAGAAAGCCTCTTCAACAAATGGTGCTGGGAAAACTGGGCAGCTACGTGTAAAAAGATGAACTTAGACCTCCTTCTAACGCCATGCACAAAAGTCAGATAAAATGGATTATAGATCTCAACATCAGACATGAATCTATAAGGTACATCAAAGAAAACATAGGAGAAACGCTCTACAACATCGAAACTAAAAGTATCTTTAAAGATGATACACCACTGACCAAGCAAATGGAAGCAAAGATAAACAAATGGGATTATATAAAAATGAAAAGCTTCTGCACCTCAAAAGCGGTGACCAAGATACAAGGACAATCCACAGAGTGGGAAAGGATATTCACCCAATACCCATCTGACAAGGGGTTAATATCGAGGATCTATCAGGCACTGGTAACATTAGCCAAGCGGCACAAATGCTGGCTGATATCGACCGAGAATGTGAAAAGATAGGTCTACAGCTGAATCTGAGGAAAACTATGTTCATGAAAAATGAGCTAGTTCCAGAGGCCCCATTCACTCTCAATGGAACAGACATCTCTGAATACAGCAGTTATGTGTACCTAGGTTGAGAAGTCAACATGATGAGCGACCTAAAACCTGAGCTGCGCAGGAGGAAGAGAGCAGCATGGAATGCCTTCAAAGGCATCGAAGAAATAGCTAAAAGGACAAAGAACCTCTGGCTCCGGGCACATCTCTTTGACTCCACCATTCTCCCTGCATTAACATACACCTCAGAGACCTGGGCCCTATGAAAGCAGGATGAGAATGCTATTCGGGTCTCCCAGAAAGGAATCAAAAGAGCTATGCTTGGAATATCACGCCTCACTCAAGTGAGAGAAGGAATCCGGAGTTCTGACCTCCGTCGCTATTCCAGAATCAGTGACGCTGTCTTGTTTGCCAAGGCATCGAAAATCAGATGGGCTGGACATGTAATGCGATTTGGATTCAACCACTGGACTAGACCGTTACCGACTGGATCCCACGGGATGTCAAAAGACCACGTGGCTGCCCACCTACAAGGTGGTCAGACTTCCTTGTCAAGACCCTGAAGGAACGGTTTGAGGCTCTTCATATTCCTGAATCAACCAGATCCCATTGGGCTACATTGCACGTGATAGGGTCCAATGGAAATGTCACTGGCGCCCGCTCAAGGAAATCGATGAATAACGGTGATTCAAGTGATCAAGTGATCAGGCACTGGTAGCCCTTCACAAGAAAAAAACGGCCAACCCCATCAAAAAATGGGGAGAAGAAATGAACAGAAGCTTCCAAAAAGAAGAAATTCGAATGGCCAAAAGGCATATGAAAAAGTGCTCTTCACCTTTAATCATCAGGGAGATGCAAATCAAAACAACAATGAGGTACCATCTCACACCACAGAGACTGGCACACATCCAAAACAGCAAGAACAACCGGTGCTGGTGTGGATGTGGGGAAAAAAAGGGACTCTCATCCACTGCTGGTGGGAGTGCCGACTGGTCCAGCCCTTTTGGAAAACAATATGGGCATTCCTCCAAAAACTAGATATTGAGCTCCCATTTGATCCAGCAATAGCACTCCTGGGAATATACCCAGAGACCGAAAAACACATAGCAGAAACACTATCTGTACTTCTTTATTCATCTCTGCGCTATTCACAATAGCTAGAATCTGGAAACAACCTAAATGCCTGAGAACAGAGGTCTGGCTGAAGAAACTGTGGTACATCTACACTATGGAATACTATGCAGCTGTCAGAAAATATGAAATTATGAAATTTACCTGCAAATGGATGGACATGGAGACTATCATGCTGAGTGAAATTAGTCAGAAGGAAAAGGACAGATATAGAATGACTGCATTCATAAATAGGATATAAATAGATACCAGTGTTTTACTAAGTGTGGGAAAAAACTCACCATTGAATATACAAAAGAGACTTAAGTGATAAACTCTAAATATCTGCAGGGCTTAGCCACAATGTGTGAAAGAAGAGGGAGAGAGATGCAGAGACAGGGTGAGAGAGAGACAGAAAGAGAAATAGAGGAAATGTGGCTACCTCAATAGCAGGTAGCCTGGGGGGGTGGGTGGGAGGGTGGGGTACATTGGTGGTGGAAATGGGGCACTGGTGATGGGATGGGTGCTGGAATACTGTATTACCAAGAACTAATTATGAACACCTTTGTAATTGTATGTCTCATGGTGGTATAATAAAAATTTAAAACAATCTGTCCTTAAATAGCATATTAACATTTAAATTATTTTAAATGTTAATAGTGAAAGATTATTTTAATAATTTATTGAATCATCATGAATAACAAAGTTACAAAGTTACTGAGTTCCAGAGTACCATGTTTGAACACCAATCCCTTACTAAGCCCATTTCACTACTTGCACAAGCACCATCCTAATATTTATACTTGGTGTAATAAAATACTATTACCCCACAGTCAAGGACAATTTAATTACTAATCAGGGAATGATGGAGTGATTCAGTCAGGCAAAGCTACATGATTTGGCCTCTTATTTAAAAACAAACTGAAAATGAACCATTACGCCTAACTCAGGACTGGATTCCTCATACAATGCCTAAGTCCTTCAGGTTATTCCTAAGGACCAAGTCAAACTGGGTCAGGCTCTGATCTTGGTAAACAGTTTTATTAGAGCACTGCAGTATTCATTTAGCTGTGTATTATTTGTGGATGCTTTCTAGTACAGCTCTAGTGTATGGAGCCTGAAATATTTACTATCTGGCTCTTTGATGGGAAGACTGTCCCATTAAAGATCCTAGGCTTAGGACAGCGTTAGAGGTATATCGCAGACTTGGTACCAATAAACAAGAGGGCCCACAATTTTACGCTGGCATACTGCCAAACCTGAATCTACTCTAAAGCTGCCAACTGTTTCTCGCTACCCCTACAACTCAGCCTAGTCTCCCAAGAGGTTATTGTTCTCTGAAGACAACTTGTACGTTCTTTTCCTTATATCAAACAAAAATGTATTTCATCCTCAAAGTCTAACTACCAAATAGGGCCAACAGAGTTGAACTCCAATAAACCATCTTCCTTAAAAAGCAGAGTATGAAAAACAAAATAATTATAGAAGCATTATCACAGAATAATTATAGGAGAGAATACAAATAAGTAATCCCCTCCAAATCAAATAGACTAAAAATCTTTTTTTAAACCTTTAATGCTTCCTGAAACACTGGTTTCAAGGCTTCAGAATTTCCTTGTTGCCTGTTCCTGAAACTGTCACTGCATAACACCTGACGGATAATCTATTGTATAAAGTATTCCCGGTAACCTTTTGTGGCCACTGTCTCCTCTGACAGATGAGCTGAGTGCAAATTATGGGCTTTGATATCTATGCAAGTTCCTTTTTTTTGCGTTTGCTTTCATAATACTATATTTGGATTTTTGTCATTTTGAGTACAATGTCTCTTGGAGTTTTCCTACTTGAGTCCATTTTCACTGGGCCCCTCAGGGCCTCGAATCTCAGCACCTATATTCATCAACTCTAGAAATTCTTATATATGATTTCTTTTTTAACTATTGCTCTTTCATCAACTTTGCCTTCCTATTTATTCTTCAGAAACAAAAATGGAGCTTTTTAAAAAAGTAAAACAAACATTACTTGGACTGGGTACGTATTTATTCATGGCACATATGGTTGCCCTCTACTTGATTAAAAAGGTTTACTCTGGGCCACCTGCCCCTCGAGGTGTTGCAGGTGTGGCTGCGGTGCCCGGCTGTGTTGGCAGGTAGCAGACAGGAGACAGGCTTGTCTATATGCCCTGTGGGCCCTGGATGGTGGATGGTCTGACACAGTAAAAGACTGGGCCGCCTGGGTTAAACCCAGAGCCATGGCAGAGCCTGGCAAGCTACCCGTGTTGTATCGATATGACAAAAACAGTAACAGTAGAGATGAACTGGACAACGGATAGACCAGATGCACAGCTGTACTGCCCGCCCACGTGGAGCAGCCCATGGAGTCTCTGAGGAATCAGCTAGTCCCGGCTGAGACCAACGTAGCTCCTAGGGTAAAGCAGTCATGTGGGGCGAAGCCACGCTGCCCATAATTGGAGCAAGATTTGGGCTCCTCCCCTCTCCATGCCGGGTGGTGTGGCTACGAGCTCGCAGCCTCCACAACCAGATGAACCAGACAAGGGGCAGACCAGACGACAGCTGTGACAGTGTGCAGCCGCACAAGAGGCTTAGATGACAAAGTAGGCTAGGACCAGGTCCTTCCCAGGATCTGTCACATCTGTACGCCATAACGATGATTGTAGTTGTATCAAACTGGGGAAGTTGATGGGGAATGAGGAACTATAATGTCACACTAGAACTCACTACTGAACATACACATATATAATTGCATCATAAACCGTAAGGCAAGTCACAAGGTGTAGGAGAAGAGAGAGAAATACAGAGACAGAAATAGAGATAGAGAGAGAGAGATGAGAGACTCAGACGCACCGGGGAGAGCTGCCATCCGGCTCTCCTCTAGCTCAGCTGACAATGAGGCTCCCAGGAGGCAAGATGGGTTTTGGGAGTGGGCCCATCACTTCTTAGGGCCTCGGAAGCAGCCGGATGAGACTTGCTCACCATAATAGCCACCATTATCACGGTCCGGACCCCACAGTTCATTAGAACCCACACAAGAGAGACACTGATCTCAAGACCAGCTCAGAGCAGCTGAGTTGGAGCCCAGGTAGATGTCTCTCAGAGGTGGAAGTCAGCGGGTGTTCCTGGAGATGGAGCTGGGGTACTCCTTCCCCTCTCTGGCCTATCCAAGAGGCTGGTGGCCCCGCCCACAAACTGCCTCGGGGCTCTCAGCCATGATACAGAGACTCAGAAGCACAGGGGAGAGCTCCCATCTGGCTCTCCCCTAGCTCAGCTGACCACGAGGCTCCCAGGAGGCAAGATGGGTTTTGGGTGTTGGCCCATCACCTCTGTAGGGCCTCTGAAGCAGCCGGATGAGACTTGCTCATCATAATAGGCGACATTTTTGTGGTACAGACCCAGTACATCAAACTAGTGGAACCAATCATGTTCTAGAATATATTACAATCTGCAATGTGTAAGAACGGGAAGCGAGAGGGGGGGAGAGGGAAAGGGAGGGAGGGAGGGAGAGAGAGAGAGAGAGAGAGAGAGAGAGAGAGAGAGACAGAGAGACAGAGAGACAGAGAGAGAGATAAAGAACCTGTCATGGAGGCAGGCTGGGGAAAGGGGGAGCAAGATGGGGACATTGGTGATGGGAGATGGTCAGGGGGTGGAGGGATGGCTGTTGGAACACTGTAGAACCAAAATTCAAACACGAACATCTTGTAATTTTATATCTAACGGTGGTATAATAAAATATTTTTTAAAATGAGGTTTAATCCTATTCTGCTAAGGGATTGTACAAATCCACATTAGCAAATTAATACTTCAGATATTGAATGTTTTATCATATTACGTGTTTTTTAAAAAATCTGATTTTTATTATTCTTTGCTTATTAATGCAGTTTTAAAAAAATCTATTTCTGGGGCCGGGAGCGATAGCCCAGCGGGTAGGGCGTTTGCCTTGCATGTGGCCGGCCCATGCCAGCCAGGGTTCGGTTCCTGGCATCCCATATGGTCCCCTGAGCACCGCCAGGAGTAATTCCTGAGTGCACAGCCAGGAGTAACCCCTGAGCATTGCCGGGTGTGACCCAAAAAAAAAAAAAAAAATCTATTTCTATCATAAGCCAATATTCCCTCTCTTAGGATAAAACATGTTTTTAAAATTCTATAGACTTGTTTGGATTCTGACTTTAAATCATCTTAGCACTTCGCCACTCTTACTAAATTTTATATTTGCAGGCCGTATCTATTTCATGTAAATCTTAAAATGCATTAGCACAAAATTATTCACGGTACTAATTTTTAATTTTTATATACCTGTAAGTTTTTTACTTGATCAATCATCACTGATTTAAATTTTTTTGGTACTCCAATTCATCTATGTGCATAGGTGTGGCACCTCCAAACAAATAACCATAAAAAGGTCTGTCCCAAACCCGAGCTAAACATGCCAAGGAGGCTGGAGAGAGAGGTAAAGGGGCGAGGCACTGCCCCTGCACACAGCCCAGGGGGTGGTGCTTGTATCCCCAGGGCATCCCAGGGTGTGGCCCCCTAAACAGACAAACAAAAAACCCGAAGGGAAGTATTCCAAGAGATCAACAAACGGCCAGAGAGATCAGAACTGAAGACTTTCTCCACTGAACTGACGGAGGAGGACGGGGCCAGGGCGAGGTCCCTGGGCAAGGGTGCAGGGACGGGGTTCCCTGGACCCGCTGTGCAAGCGTGAAAAAGACGACGCGCAGCATTATAAGTCCGAGTCCTCAAACATGGGTCAAAGGAACCTTGTCAGATCCTTGAGCAGCAGCTAAAACCCGATCCCCTGGCCCCGTGTCGCGTGGTGGTACACACGCAGTGCAGCGTGCACACACAACAGGTGCTGTGCAGGGGTGCGGGCGCCCAGCAGTGCCGGGAACTGGAGGCAGCTGGTGGAGACGGTAAAATAGGGCAGGGGGTGCACAGGGAAACTTTCCACCCACCTGGTGGGGGCGGGGGCTGTTGGCAACTGACACCCCCCAAGCCCGGCCTGGCGCTTACGGTCCAAATCTGACATTGGGCGTGAGCGCCCAGGCCAGCTGCCGGCGCGGCAGTCCCCGCCACTCACCCCCAATCTCAGCCCCACACCCGAGTCTTCACACCAGCCCACCTGAAAACGTCTTCTCGAGCAGCAGCTCACGGGTCAGATCTCCCGGCCCCTCGCGTGGCTGTTTCAGCTCCAAGGGACGCCATAGGCGCACGCGGCGTTAAGGAAGTTCCGGGACGGGGGAACCAATCAAGAGTCAGTTGGAGGGTTTTAGTCCCGCCCACCGAGGGTGATGCTCCGCCCACGCAGCTCATCCATTGGGCGAGCCATGGAGATAAGCTCTTCCCTCTACAGGGCGGAGTTCCGGGAGCGCCTTGTAGCGCTAAGCCACGCCTATCCGACGTGCCCCGTCCAATAGCTGGCGGCAACCCGCGTAAGCCCCACCTCTAGGGCTAACACCGGAACGCGCCTACAGTCGCCGGGAAAGGTGCTGGGACCTAGTTGCAGTCTCTGGGGAAGCCGGTCCGCGTCTCTCTTTTAGGAGGAGCTGGCGGATGTACACTTGAGGCTGGCAAGCTGGAGGCGCTAGAGGTCCAGTAAAACTCCTGATTGTTTCTGAATCTTCCCTCGCGCTAGCAACTCACTCTGCGGCTTCCACGGGGTGGCAGTGCGCACCCTTGGGTGCTGGCCCCGAGGTGTGCGGAGCCCATAGAACCCTGGAACTTCATCTGGTCTGGAACTGTTCATCTCCGGAGAAAAATGCCTAACTAGATCCTTGAAATGCTTTTTTTTTAAACACCTAGCCAGGTATTTTCTGGCTTCCAAGCAGACTTTAGCACACACACAAAGACACACACACACACACACACACACACACACACACACACACACACTACATAAACAAACGAATGATCTGGAAACTCAGAAAACCTTAGAAGCAGTTTTGTCTCCGCGTGCATGTGTGCGTGTGTTCGCCACATTGCCGTCGACTCACTTTTTTCCAAGAGAAGTTATCCACTAAACAGTAACATTTTACTGTGCTTTTGTTGTTTTGATTAAGCTGGGTTTTGAGTCACACTTGTCTGTGTTCAGGGTTTACTATTAGTGGGGCTTGGGGGGCCCAAATGCAATGCTGGGTGTCCTACCTGGGCTGGCACTGTGCACATGAAATGTTCCTTCTTCAGAATCCGTTAAATGCATTGAAGAAAACATCTGCAGTGGGACCCAAACGACAGTTTAGTAGGTAGGGCTGTTTGCCTTGCGCACAGTTGGCTGGGGTTCCATCCCTGACACCCCTCTGAGTGCACAGCCAGGAGTAAACTAAGCACTTCTGGGTGTGGCCCAAAAGATAGATAGATGATAGATAGATAGATAGATAGATAGATAGATAGATAGATAGATAGATAGATAGATAGATAGATAGATAGATAGATAGATAGATAGATAGATAGATAGATAGATAGATGATAGATAGATAGATAGATAGATAGATAGATAGATAGAGAGAGAGAGAGATAGATGAATGATAGATAGATAGATAGATAGATAGATAGATAGATAGATAGATAGATATATAGATAGATAGATAGATAGATAGATAGATAGATAGATAGATAGATAGATAGAGAGAGAGAGAGAGATAGAGAGATAGATGAATGATAGATAGATAGATAGATAGATAGATAGATAGATAGATAGATAGATAGATAGATAGATAGATAGATAGATAGATAGATAGATAGACAGACAGATCACTTGTCTTCCCATTGATCATCGATTTGCTCGAGCAGGCACCAGTAACATCTCCATACATCCTGTCACATGCTAGTGTAGCCCAAGGACATCTGCTCTCTCCAGGAACATGAAGAGCCTCAACCCATTCCTTCAGGTCATGGGAATGAGGTCTATAATTGTTACTGGGTTTTGGCATATCAAATATGAATTTAAGGGACAGCTATATAATGATATTTCTCATATGTGGGACTTAACAATATACAATGAATTGAAAACAAAGATCCAAAGGCAACACAAGAGAGGAACTAATCTACACAGTTGGATGGGGGGTATTGAGAGGGAAAAGAGCAGAGTCCTGGGGGGGAGGGAAATGAGTGCATTGATGATAGCCGTGTTGTTGGGATCATATGCATCAGAAATCATTATTAAAACTTAAAAAATGAGAGTTTTTTAATTCTTCTTGACAGAAGGTGGTAAAGACTGTGATAAATGCCTCCAAATATGCTGTTGATGCAAGTGAATAATTCTTTTATCATTTATCTACCTACCTACCTACTTACCTACCTACCTACTTACCTACCTACCTACCTACCTACCTACTTACCTACTTACCTACCTACCTACCTACCTACCTACTTACCTACTTACCTACCTACCCACCTACCTACCCACCTACCTACCTACCTACCTACCTACCTACCTACCCACCTACCTACCTCACCACCTACCTACCTACCTACCCACTGCCCTACTGCACCTACCTACCTACCTACCTACCTACCTGCCACCCACCTTACCTACCTACCTACCTACCCACCCACCACTACCTACCTGCACCTACCTACCCACCTACCTACCTACCTACCACCACCTACCTACCTACTTACCTACTTACCCACCTACCTACCTACCTACCTACCCACCTCCACCTACCTACCTACTCTACCTACCTACCTACTTACCTACCTACCTACCTACCTACCTACCTACCCACCTACCTACCTACCTACCTATCTATCTATTTATTGCTTTTTGGGGTCACACCTGGCAAATGTTCAGGAATTACTCCTGGCGGTGCTCGGGGAACCATAAGGGATGCCGAGGATCAATCCCTTGTCGCCGCATGCAAGGCAAATGCCCTACTTGCTGTGCTGTCCCTCTGGCCTCCAGTAAATAATTCTTTTTTTTTTTTTTTGCTTTTTTTTTTGGGGGGGTCACACCCGGCATTGCTCAGGGGTTTCTCCTGGCTCTGCACTCAGGAATTACTCCTGGCGGTGCTCGGGGACCATATGGGATGCCGGGATCAAACCCAGGCCGGCACAGGCAGCCACATGCAAGGCAACGCCCTACCTGCTGGGCTATCGCCTCCGGCCCCACCAGTGAATAAATTTTAATTCAGGAAAGACTCACTCAGAGCAAAGCTTTCATTTTAGAGGAGAAATTATCAAAGCGATACCCAAAGGCCAGATCTGACCCACTTCATATTCTTGTACGACTCAGTGGCTAAGGACAGTTTTAATTTTTAAGAAAGAGGTCAAAATCTGGGGCCGGGCGGTAGCCCAGCGGTAGGGCGTTTGCCTTGCACGCGGCCAGCCTCTGCCAGTCTGGGTTTGATCCCCAGCATCCTATATGGTCCCCGAGCACCACCAGGAGTAATTCTGGTGCAGAGCCAGGAGTGCCCTGAGCATTGCTGGGTGTGACCCAAAAGGCAAAAAATAAAAAGAAAGAAAAGAAAGAGGTCAAAAATCTAATACAGAGAACGTGCTGTGATATACAACTTTCTGTAAGACCATACTTGCGTGTCACAGTCCCATTAGACTGTGTTGTCAGTCATGTCAACAGTCATTCACTTGTGTTGTATCTAAGGCTGTGGTTAGGCTATCGCAGAGAGCAGAGCGCTTGCTAAGGAGGTGAACTATGGGGTAGGAGTGAACCATGAGAGTCTGGTTTTTGGTTTGTTTCTTTGGAGGGGGTGGTGTTCAGGGTTTACTCCTGACTCTGCTCAGAGATCACTTCTGGCAGTGCTGGGGGAACCAAATGGATACCAGGGATCCAACCCAGATCAACACTGTGCAAGCAAGGCAAATGCCCTCCCTGCTGTCCTATCACTCCAGCCTCATCCTTAGGACAATGGTGGTGGGTTTGAAGTGGAAATGTCACATATTTGAAACTCTATTATTAGCACCACTGTTTTTGATTTTTTGATGTTATTTTTCTTTTTGGGACCACACAAGCAATGCTCAGGGATCACTCCCTAGCTCTGCACTCTGGAATTATTCCTAGGAGTGCTTGGGGACCTTATGGGATGACAGGAATCAAACCTGGGTCAGCAGCATGCAAGGAAAACACCTCTCCACTGTACTACTGCTCTAACCTCACTGGCAGCCCTGTTTATTATTGTTGCAATACGCTACTGCCCAGAGCCTCTGCATCTGCCCTGGATTGCCTCCTGCAGGCTGCTTTGTAGATAGTTTTTTTTTTTTTTTTCTTTTTGGGTCGCACCCGGCGATGCTCAGGGGTTACTCCTGGCTCTGCACTCAGGAATTACTCCTGGCATTGCTCAGGGGACCATATGGGATGCCGGGGATCCAACCCAGGCCGGCATGGGCGCGGCCACGCACAAGGCAAACACCCTACCCGCTGGGCTATTGTTCCGGCCCCTGCTTTGTAGATAGGAGAACAGTTTGAATGTGGCAGTTCACCTGACCATGTATTCTATACTGGCTAGTATATATATATATATATATATATATATATATATATATATATAATATACATATATATTTTGCTTTTTGGGTCACACCCGGCAGTGCTCAGGGGTTACTCCTGGCTCTGCACTCAGGAATTACTCCTGGCGGTGCTTAGGAGACCATATGGGATGCCGGGATCGAACCCGGCCGGCACAGGCCAGCCGCATGCAAGGCAAACACCCTACCACTGGGCTATCGCTGCGGCCCTATACTGGCTATAATATTCTCTCATGCTGCCACAATCATCATGGAAATAGCTAGATCTTACTGGTATAGTTGCCTGGCACATTAGATCTCTAAGTAATTAGACCAGAGAGAAATGCTGTTTGCCTCCAAGCAAGCAAGCATGGCTCCCTGATAACTCAAAGTTCTGTTCTGATACAGAACAGCCATAAGTAAAGCTGAGACTCTTGTGAAGTCTTGAAGAAATATATAGCTGGCTATAGAATATTCTTTGGTACAGATGCATGCCTTTGTACTCTGAGACACAGCTCATCTCAGAAGCCCCTCCTCCACTCTACCCTGCAGGGGCTCTTCTAAGGCAGACCTTGAGTCCTCAGGCAACATTAACATCTCAAAGAGCCTAGGTGGGGTCCTGGGAGAAATTACCTGAGGGGATTTGACCCTGGCTGCTCTCCATTGGAGTGGGCTGTCAGTGTGGCAGGGATATAAAAACTGTACTCTGTTTTCTTTTTGGGCCCTTTTTTGGCGCTTTCTTTTTTGCCTCTTCACTGTCTCCTCTCTGAGGGGCCTTAACACGTGGTGGCAGCCATTTTGGCCTACACATGGCCGGGGCCCAGCCAGGAACCCTAAATTCGGGGTTTTCCTATTGCTGATTTGTATGCCAGAACCTGTGTAAGTAAAGCATTTTGAAATTTTGCTGGATTCAAGCATCTTTCTTGGCCGCCATGGCCGCCCATCGCCTGGGGCAGAAGGGGGATCCCTTACCCTGCTCTCGAATTTTGTTCGAGGCACCCCAGTGTTTCCCCTGCAATTATGTCTGAATAGCGGTTTTTGTAGGGGGTTAGGAGGAATCTTTAGACTAAAGGACAGTCTAAACTGAGCATATAATGTAGACAAAGGATAGACATGGTAACCCCTAAACGGATGTGCTGCAAGCCACAATGTGAGAGAAGAGGGGGAAGGGAGAGAGAGGAGAGGGGGAGAGAGGAGAGAGAGAACAGAGAGGAAAAGGGGAGAAAGAGAGGAGAGAGGAGAAAGGGTGGGAGAGGAGAGAGAGGAGAAAGAGGAGAGAGGGTGGGAGAGGAGAGAGCGGAGAAAGAGAGGGTGGGAGAGGAGAGAGGAGAAAAGAGAGAGGGTGTTGTAGGCAGACAGACAGGGGGCGCCAACATGGCAATAAAATTCCTGAAGAAGAGATCCAGAGCCACACCTGATTGAAAGCCCGAAACCAGACTTGACAAGACCACTATCAACAATAGACCCTGGGGAAGGGAAGGCCAAAAGGGAATGTGTGAAGCCCATAGGCCACTGACCCTTTTAAAGGCTTTAAATAACTAACCCTCCTAAGGAAGATAAATCAGCCTTCCCGCCCAGCTCCCAGCTCACAGAAGACCACTCCCAAAGTCAACTCCCCTTGGCATCGGGGCCCTAGCAACTGAGGTTAAAGCCCCAGATGGGAGTAACTTGGGAAGAAATCTATAAAAGCCGTCCTGAACAAAGGACAGCGCGCACATGCTGCCTGGACACACATGTTGCCTGCGCGCATGCTGCCTGAGCACGTGTGTTGCCCGCATCTCCCTCTTGAGATGTGTACTCTCTCTTTTACTCGCTCTCCGCCTTTGGAGCAGCCCGTGTTCTCCCTTGAGCGCGTTATCTCTCTCTCTTTCTTTCTCTCTCTCCCCCTCACCTAAAACATCCTTAATAAAATCTATTTTACTTCACTGCTCGTCGACTCCTGAAAATTCTTTTTCTGCGAAAGACAAGAACCTTAAGGCAGACCTGGGTAAGGCCTAGGACTGACTTTCCTTTCCTGCAAAGAGCAGTTCCTCGCTCCAGCCTGAGTCCGTGGCTCCCCGAGGGTGGTGGGGATTAACTCCCATGCCTAGAGATCAAGCGGGCATCAGGCGTGGCTTGACGGCCACCTCGTGGGGCTGGTGGGGCTCAGGCCCACGCCCTGCAGGGGCTCATCGCAGACTTTATCAGTCCTAAGCCTGCCCAGCAGGTCCCGGTGGGGCAGAGGTGGCTGGGGAGAAAGCGACCATCTCTCTCCCCCTTCCAGCCTCACATAAGTCACCCGTGGGGTCCACCTGCAACAAGGGTAGGAGAGGAGAGAGGAGAAAAAGGGTGGGAGAGGAGAGAAAGGAGAAAGAGAGAGGGTGGGGAGGAGAGAGGAGAAAGAGGAGAGAGAGGGAAAGAGAAGAGAGAGGAAAGAGGAGAGAAAGGGAGGAAAGAGGAGAGAGAAGAAAGAGGGGGGAGGGGGGGAGGAGAGGAAAGGTCCCTACCACAGAGGCAGGCTGGGAAGAGGGGAAGGAATCGGGACATTGGTGGTGGGAAATGGGCACTGGTGGAGGGATGGGTGCTGGAACACTGTATGACTGAAACCTAATCACGAATAGCTTTGGGATTGTATGTCTCATGGTATTATAATAAAATTTTAATAAATAAATGAATGAATAAATAAAATAAAGAGTCTAAGAAAGGGTATTTGGTCATAGACCTCTCAGAGGTTGGGATTCAGATCACCTAAGATGTGGTTGTGTCCACTGGGTGACAGAAAATCTAATGAAACAGGCTCAGACCAGATTGGAACCACCAGGGCCAACCAACCAGGAAATATCCCTCCAGGAACAGGCAAGACAAATGTAGCATGTGGATGGGCAAAGGGACTCAGCGATTCAGTCAAGTACTCCCTGGCAAGGACGGCCCAGTCTAGAGTATATGTCTCAGCCAGACACATCAGCCCTGGTGGACGCTGCCCAGAAGTGAACGGCAGATGCCGAAGGAGTTGGGGCACCTGCTGACTGGGAGGGTACCGTGAGAGCTGGGGGTGGGGTTGGATTTCTGAGGGGCAATACGATGGTTGGTACACTAGGGCCAGAGCTATGAACGACCAGGGCACTGCACGCTTTGGGGTGACACTGACTAGAGTCACTCTGTGGGCACAGCCACACATGTCCTCCTAGCATGTAGTCATGCATGTCCCTCCTAGCATGCACAGACACACATGTCCTTCTTAACATGCATAGCCACGCATGTCCCTCTTAATATGCACAGCCACGCATGTCCTTAACATGCACTGCCACACATGTCCTTCTTAACATGCTCAGCCACACATGTCCTTCTTAACATGCTCAGCCACACATGTCCTTCTTAACATGCACAGCCACATGTCCCTCTTAACATGCTCAGCCACACATGTCCTTCTTAACATGCACAGCCATGTGTGTCCCTCTTAACATGCACAGCCACACATGTCCTTCTCTAACATGCATAGCCACACATATCCTTCTTAACATGCTCAGCCATGCATGTCCTTCTTAACATGCACAGCCACACATGTCCTTCTTAACATGCTCAGCCACATGTTCTTCTTAACATGCACAGCCAAATGTCCTTCTTAACATGCATAGCCACGCATGTCCTTAACATGCAGAGCCACACATGTCCTTCTTAACATGTACAGCCACACATGTCCTTCTTAACATGCATAGCCACGCATGTCCTTAACATGCACAGCCACACATGTCCTTCTTAACATGTACAGCCACACATGTCCTTCTTAACATGCACAGCCATGCATGTCCCTCTTAACATGCACAGCCATACAAGTCCCTCCTAGGAGCAAGGAGAAAACCTGAAGCTTCAGTTCATTAGAACCAGGAATCTTCCCTCCTGCAATGTCTCTCTGCATAAAAGGCGAATACTCCGCTGCTTGCCAAGAAGAAACTCTTAAACCTCCAGCATCACAGGGCAGATGATGTATAAAACATTTGGAGCCTAGATCATTTGATAACTGGTTCTCTCATTAATAGTTTCTTAACCTTGATTCATGCTGAAACAATAATTTTCAGATATACTAGGTTATATAATGAAGTAAATTTTACTTTTCAAGTATGTAACTAGTTGAGGGGCCCGGGGTAGTAGTAGTAGTAGAGTGGATCGAGCTGTTGCCTTACATGGGGCCAGCTCAGGTCGGATCCTTGCACTGCAGATTGTTTCTCCAGGAGCAGCAGTGATTCCTGAGCACAGTCAGGAGGAAGCCAGAGCACTACAGGGTGTGGGCTCTCCCCACCAAAGGAGCTTGCTGCAGTATGTGTACGCTCACATCCTCTTACACTCATGACTCCAGAACAGTGCTGAGACAGCGTCTAAGCTGGGGAACTGCAGTTACAGAGAACGAAGCAAGAGGGCCCGGGTGATAGTCCAGCAAGTAGGACGTTTCCCTTGCATGTGGTGGGTGGTGGTCCTGGGTTTAATTCCCTGGAATTCCATGTGGGCCCCCAAGCACTGCCAGGAGTAATTCCTGAATGCAGATCCAGGAATAACCCCAGATCATTGCTAGGTATGACTCAAAAAAGCAAAAAAAAGAAGAAGAAGAAGCAAGACCTAAAGGGGTTGGCATTTAAGTTCCTTTTATGTATCAACTTTATTCAGGTCCAGGATGTTCAGATATTCCGTGGCGATGTTACTCTGGTTGTTTCTGGAGAGTGTTTTTGAATGACATTCATATTTAAGTCAGTAAAGCAGATAGCCATCTTTAATGTACATATGCAGTGTGCGTGTGTGTGTGTATGCGGACAGCTGTTTCTCTGAAGAAACTTTGGCTAGAGCAAAAAGTGCCGGGGCAATAGAGAAGGTGGGTGGGAGCAACTGTGAGGCGTGTGTATTCATAGAGAGCTATTCCCCACCAGGTGAGAGGGGAATTCTGAGACATGTCAGTAGCAGCTGAGCTTGACGATGAGGTGCAGACTGGGAGTTGTTGGGTTTTATTATTATTATTATTATTATTATTATTATTATTATTATTATTATTGACTTGACATCCTGTTATTCATCAATTTCCTCAGCGGGTGCCAGTAATATTTCCATTTGACCCTATCACGCGCCAGTGTAGCCCAATGGCATCTGGTTGCTTCAGGAATACGAAGATCCCACGGGATGTCAAAGGATCATGTGGCCGCCCACCTACAAGATGGTCAGACCTCTTCGTCAAGAACCCTGAATGAACGGTTTGAGGCTCTTCGTATTCCTAAAGCAACCAGATGCCATTGGGTGACAAAATTATTATTGTTGTTGTTGTTGTTGTTGTTATCATCATCATCATCATCATCATCATCATCATCATCATCATTATTATTATTATTATTATTATTATTATTATTATTATTATTTTAACACCAGTCGATGCTCAGGAGTTACTCCTGGCTCTGCACTCAGGAATTACTCCTGGCGGTGCTTGGGGGACCGTATGGGAATGCAGAGGATCAAACCAGTTCAGCTCCGTGCAAGGCAAATGCCCTCCCTGGCACTGGGAGGTTTTGCTAGGTGCCTATGTCTAGTGCATGGAGCTTTCAAAGCTGATATGGAAGCAGATCAACGGAGAGAGCTTCTTGGAGTGATGGTGTATTGAGGCTTGCTTGGCTGTGATGTACAGATACAGGCGCTGCTCTCATCAGACAAATCAGCCCTCTCTGAGAGTCCAGAAGAGGGGTCAGCTCTGGTCCTTGTTGGCAGAATGCTTGCTAGCACCACTAATTTCTCTCTGTTGTTATCAACTAACGAAGTGAATGCCATAAAGACACAGACCGATTCATTACAAGCCAACAAGCAATTAACTAACTTTTATGGACAATGGGATTATTTAGGCCTGATTTATTGGGAATTTTCAGCATTTCTTTGAGATTCATACAACTTGATCTCACTGAAAATGATTTAGCTCTCTCCTTTTCTCCTTCATGGTTTATCAACATTAGTAGAACATTAAAAAAAAAAAAAGAAAATAGCATAAAATAAACGGTGCATAGATTTCTATTAGAGCATGACCTGGGAACAAACACAAAACAAAAGCATCAAACGCAGATGGTAGCAATGTGATTTTATCTGATACAAGGATAAAAAAGTCCGGCTCACATTCTCTCATTACTGAAAACTACCATCTAAGAAACGATTTGAAAGATACATCATTTAAAATAGCCTTTCAAATTTAGGCCTGTGAATTTTCATTCTGGCATGCAACCTAAGGCATTTGAACAAGTCCCAAAGATCTCGGTGTAACCTCCTTATGAGATTATGTTATGCAATTCTAACCTTAGGATAACCTTAGGAATGGGAAAGAAAAGAAATCGAAACGTGTTTAATAGCAGCTCCATAAAATCAACACTCCGCAGAAGATATCAAATGATAAGGCATTCCTGTGGTTAATAAGTGATTCCCAGCTGTGCAAATCACAAGAGTTGGTGAATGAAGGGAGCAGGCTCAAACCGGGGAGTGAGCGCCTTGGACTTGGGACTCCCAGGTGTGGACTCTGCCCCCAGTTACGCAGCACACCTCTCTGGGGAGCGCTGCTCGTCACACCTTTCTGGGTGCTAAAATTCAGATGCAAGCAACTTCTGCTCCCTGGGTGTTAGATCCCATGATGGGTCCCCATTTGGTCATTAGGTAGCTCATCCTTTCATCCTGGAAATGACGACCGTTAATATCCTATTCTGTAGGTACCTTCCACCCCAAAGTATTAACACCATTATGGGCTTTGGCTAATCCAGATTTTACATTGACCATAAAAAGGATTGTTAAATCTGTATTTGTTAGTGGCATTCTCCTATAAAGAGGCATTTGTGCTCTTTCTCTCAACTTAGGGATGCTGGGGTTGGAGTGCAGGAAGAGGAGGTTATGCTATATATATAATTTTTTTGCCTTTTTAGGGGCACACCCGGCAATGCTCAGGGGCTACTCCTGGCTCTGCACTCAGGAATTACTCCTGGCGGTGCTCGGGGGGACCATATGGGATGCCGGGGATCAAACCCGGGCCAGCAGAGGCCAGCCGCGTGCAAGGCAAACGCCCTACCACGCTGCGCTATTGCTCCGGCCCCTATGCTCTATTTTTACTATCATTATTTCTCATTGACAACAGACTAACGTAGATTGCCAGCGAGCCTGGCAATCTATTCCTATGTGCATGTTTTCTGTATATATACTATATTGGTTTTCATGGTTTATTTTGTTTTATTTTTGAAGAGACTTTTTTTTTTAGTAACTGTATGTTTATGGTTAAGTTGAAAGAAAGCTCCAAAGGAAATCCACGCACGCTTCCCCAGCCCCTACTTTTACACAGTCTATCCCATTATCAACTAAAGGTCACATTTATCACATATGGGGGAATCTACATGAACATCAAAATGGTCCAAAGTCCAAAGTTTTTCCTTATTGCCCCCTCTTGATGTTTCATATTCTATGGGTTTGGCAAATAAATTCCTTATTATTGTGTCACAGGAAGTATTTTTTAAATTTCACTGAACAATCCTCTGTGTTTTATTCAGCCTCCCACCTTCCGTCAGCCCTGGAAACCACAGCCTTTTTTGTTTATTTTATGTTTTAGAAAACTATTGCCATTGTTTTGACATTTCAGAATGTCACATAGTTGGAACCACTCAGTGGTTCCATCACAGACTGGCGTCCGTCACTTACAGTCAGCATTTCGACTTCCTCTATGGCTTCTCGCGGCGACACCTCATTTATTTGTAGTCATTCAATTAGATTTAGTCATCCGAACAGATGTTCTCACTCATCTGTGGCACACAGAGTTAGAAGAGAAGGGATGGGAGGTATCATGACTGGCAAACCATTGGCCCTGGGGTAGAGATGGGGCCGGCAAGGGAAGGAGAAGTGGGGTGTGAAGGACGAGTCTCTTATGGGACCACACACGACACTGGTGAAGAGATTGACATTTGGGTGTTGCAGAGGAGAGGGAACTATTTTAGTATTTGGGGGACTGGGTGACAATACAGCGGTATTGTACATGGGTTAAGGGCCTTGCCCTAACCATTTTGCTTGCACGCTATCAGCCTACATTTGATAACAGCACCCTGTTTGGTACCCAGAGCCGTACCAAGAGTGATCCCTGAGCACACAGCCAGGAGTAAGCCTTGAGCAAAGCCGCCAAACAAAAAAAAAAAAGTGTACACTATTGTGATACAAACTTAATAAGTAAATTGTTGTTGGACCACATCAGGCAGTGCTCAGGATCATTTGGGGTGCCAGGGGTTGAACCTGGGACAGCTGTGTGCAAGATAAGCCCCCTACCCACTGTACTATCACTTTGGCCCTCTTAATAAGTACATTTTTAAAAACTGAGTTTGCTGAGGCAGTAGGGTGGGCCATGGGAGAGGGCCGTGGATCAAGGGGCAGAGGCACTGACCAATGGTGAGTATGGAGATGGCACACTGGATGTTGTTAAAAGCTTTGTAAATCACGGGGCCTAAATCAAAGCACAATTGTATATTCAATTGCCTGGGGCAAGCGCTTCTGTCCACTGTCTGCTCCAGGGTATCTCTTCCCTTTCAAGTTAGGAGATGATAAAGCTGTTACACATATTCAAGTGAAGGTGTCTGTGTAGACGTAATTTTCTATCACTTGTCTTCCCGTTGATCATCAATTTGCTCCAGCGGGCACCAGTAACTTCTCCATATGTCCTGTCACATGCTGGGGCTCTGTGCTCTGCAGTCACTCCTGATGGTGCCAGGGATGGATCAGTTGGGCATGTGGGTTATTTCCATATCTTGGATAGCTTACAAACTACTGCAGTAAAACAGAGGTGTGTGCAGATCCTTTAAAATTAATGTGTGTGTGTGTGTGTGTGTGTGTGTGTGTGTGTGAGTTCTGGGGGTAAAGGTAAAGGAATGATATGAATAGGACATATGGAGTTATAATATAACTCCATATGACCTATCCATATGGAGTTAAGTTATAAAATGTCGATTTTGGGAGAAATCTCCGTACCGCTTTCCATAGAGTTTGAACCAGAGGACACGCCCACCTTTCTCCCCACAACCCTCCCGGACTCTGGCTCCTACCAGACTTTTTGACAAGTGTGATGAACAGGCAGTTATAAGTCTGGCAGGCCACCCTAGTTGCTTAGAGCTTCTGCTGTAAGCAGAGAATACATACACATCTCCTCTGAGACAGAGCTTGGAGACTTCACAGATGCTGGTTCTCCTCCAGCTCCAGGCTGGCCACACATCCAACACAACAACAACAACAACAACAACAACAACAACAACAACAAGAAGGCAGGTCTGAACAACTTTCTCCCTGCGAGATCAATGGGGCCGTAAACTTTTGGGACCAAGCTTCAATAAATGAACAAGTTTGATGCTCTTGCTCCCCAGGTAGGCTTGCGGGGGCAGAGAAGGGGAGAGATAGTACATGGGTTAAGGGCCTTGCCTAACCAGCCAGTCCCTGCTCCATCCCTGGCATCATCAGGAGTGACTCCAGAGCACAGAGCACCAGGGGGTCACGGTCCATAAAACAAAAACAAAACAAAACAAAACAAAACAAAACAAAACAAAACAAAACAAAACAAAACAGAACAGAACAAAACAAAACAAAGCCAGCAAAAGACTGAGGAAAGGTTGAGCAGATGGAGTGAGGGCGAGGTGTGCAGGGAAATCTGTTTCCCTTTAAGACTAGGACTCTGCCCCTTTTTGGGCCTTGTGACTGGGTGGGTGTGAGGCACCTCAAAATGCCGCATTTCCCTTTTCCTGAACCCTGGGGCACTTCCAGTATCTTCCACGAAGGACAGTTGAAAGATCTATTGCAAAAAAAAAAAAAAAAGAGTGGCAAAACGTCTTGGATAAGATTCCACCCCACGGTCAGGCTTTAAGCCAGCAAAGGCGAGGTGGGCGTCTGTGACCAGGACGGTGACCGTTCTGTGATAGTAAGTAAACCACCAGCATCACAGACCACCCCCAGAGCCCCCTCCCAGGCCCAGTGACTCACTGCTTCCCCGGCACGGCACTCATTCCCAGAAGCCAGGAAATCCCCTCTGGAAAGCCTGCTCCCTTTCTTTCCCCCCCCACCTCCTCCCTCTGGGGCCTCCTGCTCGGTCCCAACCTTCCCCTTCCCAGCTGCAAACTAAGAGCTAGAGGCTGGGGGCTCAGCAAGTCAGGGCCCGGCTCTCCCAGCTCATCGCACGCCACTGCCACCTGCTGGACACGGCGGGGATTGCCCGGCCCGCTCCAGCCTGGCACCTCTGCCCAGCTGCACCCTCGCTCCCCGCCCTCCAGTGCACCCGCCCTTCTGCCTCCCTCCTGCCGCAGCCCTGCCACATCCATCTCCGCCGGCCACCCCGAAGGACCATGTCGAGGCTCAGCTGGGGCTACGACGAGCACAACGGTGAGCACCTTCTGCAGGGGTTGGCCCAGGGTGGAAAGGTCCAGCGCCCCCGCCGCTGCCCCGGCCCGCAGGCTGCCAGTCACGTACTTGCCAGAAACTTTCTAGGTTCCTCTTTGAACCGAGCGGCTGTCGGCGGGGCGGAAGGCAGGGGGAGCGAGGCACCACGTAGGCTGGAGCCGACCCAGCGCTTTTCCTTCTGGGCTGGTGGCGCAGGGAGAGATGGGTGTGTTGTTAGCCCGGCCAGGACTGCTGAGACCCCCCCAAATCAATCATCTTGCACACACGGTGCTGCTCATTTGGAAAGGCACAAACCTTCCCTCGGGCCGGCTACTTATCAATGGGTTAAGGCGGCGATTGCAAGGACAGGTCAATGAATTGAGGCTAAGTTTTGCTTTCTGTCTTTCTGTACACGTATTATTCACTTAGGAGAAGCAAGTCTTGGATAACCTTGCAAATGTACTTAAGACATCTTAATAACTGGGATTGCAACATAGATTTAAGTTCCCCTCTTGGCGACACAGATACTGAGAATTTCCCAAGAGCTGTCGCTGTGAAAATTCGCAGGGCAGTTTGCAGTTCTTTGACGGCGATTGTTGTCTTTAGGTTTCTTCTGGCAAATATAATGAATCACTTTTGGGGTTTGTTCTCTCTTCCTGCATCTTCCACTCTCAAACTAGCAGAAACTGGAGATTAGCAAAGAAGTAATTGACCTTTTTACACGTTGGTAAAAATAAGTTTATTGGGGTTACTTTCCTTTTTTTTAATCCCAACATTGGAAACTATTTTTCTTGTTTTAACCAATAGCATAATCGTTATTTGAAATAATTCTAAAGTGATATCAAGAAAGTATGATAGTGAATTCGTGTCAAATCGGTAGTAACAATAATTTTACTTTCATGCATTTTATTGAACAGTACTGTATAAATTTTATAAAACTTCACATTGACAAAGAAATGGGCTTCGTTTGTAACTAATTTTTGAGGGTTACAATTTACTTTCCTGTTTAAAAATGGCAGCAGGTGAAATTTATATTACAGATAAATTAATAACATACAGCTTTAATAATGAAAGGTATAATTAAGGTAGATGTATTTTTGCCCAAGATTCTAATTATCATGTTGCATTTTGTTAATTTGCAATTTATGTTTGGAAAAAAAGCCCACAATGCAATTTTAAAAAAAAAACTCCTCTTTCTCTGCTGGAATAAATTTTATTGTTGTTATTTCATAGTTACTGTGTGCCAACAGTACCTTTGCTGTGGTTAGAGAGGAATGGTATTTTCAATCAATAAGTATTGATTCGCCTTTTATATGTTAACAAATATTGGCTCTAATGAGGCTGATCTTCAGAAATTAAAACAACAACAACAACTACAGTGCAGCTGTTTGGGCAGTTCTCCTGCAAATAGCCAACCAGGTTTGATCCCGGTGCCCGCCATATTCACCCAAGCCCGCCAGTAGTGTTACCTGAGCACAGAGCTTGGAGTAAGCCCTGAGCACTGTTGGGTGTGGCCCTCCAACAGCCAAAAAATAAATACGTCTTAAAATAACCATGAGCAAGGGATAACTGTGTATTTCTGCAATAAGGGAATTACAGGGCCTGTTCATTATTTCAGCTGTGATCATTTTCTTAGGACCACACCTTTAAGTAGCTTAACTTTGGAAAATTCTATTGGCAGTGTGTTGTCTCCTGACAGGGCAGTTCTAGTAGCTCAGCTGTCTTTTGTGTCTACTGTCTTCCCGTTTATCATCAATTTCTTGAGCGGGCCCCAGTAACATCTCCATATGTCCTGTCTCATGCTGGTAGAGCCCAAGGGCACCTGCTTGCTCCAGGAACATAAAGAGCCTCAAACCATTCCATCAGGTCATGGGAATGAGGTCTATAATTGTTACTGGTATCTGGCATATCAAATCGACACAGGTAGCTTGCCAGACTCTGCCGTGCAGGTAGCATACTCATCTCTAAATCCAGCATTTATTGATGAACTGTGACAGGCTGTGATAGGTTGGTCTGCTGGGTGGAGTTCTGATGAAGGGAAGTCGGATGTGGAAAATGGAGGCCCTCATGGAGTGGGGTCGTCTGGCTTGTTGCAAGGCTCTGCTGGGGTGGCGGGCCAGGGCTAGAACCCGCCATCCCTCCTGGGAGCCTCATGAGTGGCTGGACGCAGGAGAGGCCAGTAGCAGCTCTGCCCCATGTCTGTGAGTCTCTGGATCAGCATTTTGTGTCTAGACGTTGACAAAAGCAATGAATGGCCAAAGAAAAGAGGAATTTAAGTTGGGAATAGCAGCAACAACAAAATGGAACACCAAGTGAGGGGCCAGAGAGATAATACGGTGGGTAGGGTGCTTCCTGCAGCCTGCTGACCCGATTCTATCCCCCTCCCATCCCAAATGTTCCCCCAAGCATGGTCAGGAGTGACTCTTGAGTGCAGAGCCAGCAATGAGGCCCTGAGCACCACGGGTGTGGTCCCAAAAAAAAAGAAAAGAAAAAAAGTAAGAAAAGAAGTGAGGTATTGGAAAGGGAGAGCAATTTCTCAAACACTTTACAACTTTGCCAAATCCTTGATACCTTCATTGATATAGTTTAGGCAAGGGGCAGCTCTACATCCTTATTGGTATTGAACATTTTCTAGATCCGTGGGGACGTCTTGAATCAAGAGTCATATACTCCTGCTTTAGAACTAAGTCCCTCTGGGCTTCAAATCTGCTGTTTTGGAAAATGTAAGAAAAAGAGGACCTGTCTCAGGGCGAGGGAGCGGAGCGATTATGGGGGCTAACAGATAATACAGAGCACTTCATGTGGCATGGAAAGGTTTTATTATTTTTTTTTTATTTTGGCTTGTCTGTTCTTCTACAAATAGCTCTGGCTGAAAGGTTGGGGAAGAAGAGAGAGCAAAGGAATTAGTAGAAAGAAACACTTTCCAGATTGGACATGAGTCAACAACGTGTTATAACATAGATGCCACATATTTGAAATCAAATTCTCCTCAGGTTACCTCATGCTCAAAAATAGAAAATAGAAACATGTTTCATATGGAAAAGGGAAGAAATTATCTACCAAAAAGTCCTTGAAAAATGAAAATGGCTGTGAATGTCTTTTCTGTAATAAGGGTTTGCTTGTCCTCAGAGTCAGATTCATGAGTGAAAACTTTTTTAAGAAAATTGTGTTTTTGATATCAGACCCAGCAGTGCTCTGGGCTACTCCTGATTCAGTGCTCAAGGTTTACTCTTGGCAGTACTTGGGAGAGGCATTTATATGGCGCTTTGCTTCCCGGACCTCCCATACAAAAGCATACACTCCATCCCATAGAACCTTCTCTCTGGTACCATGAGAGAAACAACATTTTTAATTTAATTAAATTAATAAAAATTTTTCTTATACTACCATGTGATATACAATTAC
>JAJIBD010006435.1:0-100025 GCA_021461705.1 Cryptotis parvus | reverse complement strand
GAGAGAGAGAGAGAGAGAGAGAGAGAGAGAGAGAGAGAGAGAGAGAGAGAGAGAGAGAGAGAGAGAGAGAGAGAGAGAGAGAGAGAGAGAGAGAGCAGGCTGGTTTTATATCCCCTGCAGCAGAGACAGCCCACTCCAAAGAAGAGCAGTTTTGGGTCAAATCCCCCCAGGTAATTTCTCCCAGGACCTCACCTAGGCCCTTTGAGATGTAAATATTGCCCAGCCAAGATCTGCCTTGGAAGTGCCCCTGCAGTGGAGGAGGGGCTTCTGAGATGAACACAGGCATGCATCTGTACCAAAGAGTATTCTATTGCCAGTTACATATTTCTCCAAGCCTTCACAAAAGTCTCATATTTACTTCACAGTTGTTCTGCCTTTTGAGTTGCCAGAGAGCCATGCTTGCTCTTTTGGAGGCAAACAACATTTCTCTCTAGTCTAATTACTTAGAGATCCGACATGGCCAGGCAAATATACTTGTAAGAACTAGCTAGTCCCACAATGATTGTGACAGCGTGATAGAATATCTATACCAGCCTGTATAGAATACATGGTCAAATAAACTGCCACATTCAAACTGTCCTCCTCCTATCTACAAAGTGACCTGCAGGAGGCAACTCCAGGCCAGATGTAGGGACTCTGGGAAGCAGTGTTTTGCAACAGGCTGCCACACTCATTGGCCAAGAAGGAAGGGCTTAGATGGAAGTAATTTGGAGAGAACAGAAAAATTTAGGTTCCACGGGAAGAAACTTAGAAATCTATCCCCAATGTTTTTTAGCACTCAAATACTGCTGTGATAGGGGCTGGAGGCATACTACACTTGCCTTGCACACAGTCAACCCAGAGTCTATTCCTAGCTCCATGCATGGTTCCCTAGGCCTATTTGGAGTGATCCCTGTCCACAGAGTTAAGAGTAAGCTCTTAAAAATAAAATTGAACAAAAAAACTGCTGTGATAGCATAGAAAGAAAGAAAATACTTGTAAAGTGTGTAAAAAAATTCTTATAAAAATAAATTTACTTTTAGGAAATAGAACATCCTCCAAAACAAATGCCCTAGACTCTAAGGAAAATAAAGAGAAAAGGAATCAGTGAAACGAGAAATCAATGCCAAACTAAGACAATGAAATAAAATAGAGAAAAGAGCTGAGGAAATAGGTTTTATAAATTAGAAATAGCAAAGAGTGTATACAAATGAAAACTAAATTGATGATATGCAGGGAAAGCTGTTGATAATTTAGTCAAGCACTGAGCATATACAGTTCTGGCACAGTGTTGGGAGAGTGACATATTTCTTCTTTTTTTTAAATCTTTTTATGATACCACTGTGAGATATACAATTGCAAAAGTGTTCATAGACAAGTTTCTTCTCAATGAAGCTAGTGGGGGTTGGAGACTAGAACCTAGTCTAAGTTTGACTTAAGTATTTCAGAGAAAACTAAAGATGGGTGACAGTGACAATGATTATTAATTTACCCTAGTAGTTAAAAGGTTTCTTACTGGCAGCATTTGGCCAGAGATGATGACAGAGTTTACCCAAGATTGAACATGAAGAAAAATGATGAGAACTATGATTGACCCAGAAAATAAATCAAAGATATAATAGAATTCCTTAAGTAAGGAAGAACTAAATATAAGGATAAAGAGAGGACATCACCATCCAGAAAAAATTTAATGCATAGAAAGAAATATTTCAGAACAATAGAAAGGCTTCATTTTCTAATGTGTTTAACATCATACCAGTTCAAGGTCACACAATACATGTGAATTATGATTTATTCTTTTCCATCCAGTGTGAACCGTGTCTCAACTAGACAAGAACTCAGGAATCATAACAACTGTGAACTTTTCTTCAACTAAATTCAGTCATCCATCACTATGAAGATTCTAGTAATGGAGAAAACAATAAGACTTATTTATAAATGATTAATCCATTACAATAAAAATTAGCAGTAAACAACAATGATGTACAGTTACAGAAAAGAACATCAGACTTTAAAGAACATCAAAATTTAAAATAATATAACTAATGGTCTGGGACAGAAATCCTAGAGCTTGCTGGTAAAACTCAGTAGGAACGGAGAAGAGAGTATAAGTAGCTAATTTTCTTTCACAGCAAGAAGTCAATATTCACTTCAGTTTCTAAAGTCAATAAATCATGAAATAAAGTTTTTTTAAAAAAGTTTACCATACAAGTTAAAATTCAAAAGTACTTTTAAATTAACATAAAATTGAGGAGGTTCAAACAAAGAATGACCATATAGTACAAGAAAGAAACAAAGACAGAAGGCAGGTACCGAGATTCACTATATCCATGATTCTCTCAGACAACATTGAATTAAAAGTAAAACTATCATAAATGTGACTAGAATGCAAGTAGCTTAATTATGTACAAAACCAAGCCAAAATCAGCATCCAAACAAATTTCTAGTTGTCACTTCAAAATCTAGTCTGAATTTTCATGGTAACAATTATAGGGAACATACAGCTCTAAAACACAGAAATATGCCATTCTGTAAGCAGAAGTAGTAAATGTGAGTAGAAGTAGTAAATGACTGTTCAAGATCTGGCACATAAACTTCCCATTCCTGTGCCATTCCCACCATCCCTGTGACCTGAAATGGGCATGATCAAAGTGAATATGGAACACATGTGTTGATGATGACTAAAATGCATCTGCCTTCATTCTTGAGCATCAATAGAGCATGTTGGTCACAACAGACTCCATTCTGCTTTCTAGAATTTTCACCACCTACTTGAGTCTGCATTGTTTTCAGAAGACTGTCTATTCCAGCTGGGCCAATTAGAGCAAGTGCTTGCCAGAATCAGAGGGGGAAAGGCCTCTTTTAAGGCTTTTGAGATAAACAAGAGAAATAAAAATTAATAATGACAAGAAGGCATGGAAATAATCACTATCTCTAATATATAAGTAGTTCATTCCATACTCAAATATCATAGATTATGCCTCTAATTTCCTGAAACATTACAAAGCTGATCATACTTGAGTGCCAAAAAAACTTCTCTGCATTTCAGACTTGGAAATAGTAAATACTGCAGACTTTACGCTAAGCAAAATAAAACAAGCCCATAGTTAATAACCACTATGGTTTTTAAAAAACAGTTCTTAGAAAGTTCTTTCTAAATTGATTTGCATCTCTCTGATGATTAGTGATGATGAGCATTTTTTCATGTTTTTTGGCCATTCGAATTTCTTCCTTGCTGAAGTTTCTGTTCATTTCTTCTCCCCATTTTTTTTGATGGGGTTGTTTGTTTTCTTCTTGTAAAAGTTCTACCAGTGCCTGATATATCCTGGATATTAACCCCTTATCAGATGGGTATTGGGTGAATATTCTTTCCCATTCTGTGGACTGCTTTTGTATCTTAGTCACAAGTGGTCTTGGGAAAATTGGGCAGCGACATGTAAAAAAAATGAATTTGGACCTGTGTCTAACACCATGCACAAAAATCAGATCAAAATGGATTAAAGATCTCAATATCAGACTTGAATCCATAAAGTACATTGAAGAAAATATAGGAAAAACCCTCCACGACATTGAAGCTAAAGGCATCTTCAAAGGTGAAACATCACTAACAGAGCAACTAGAAGAAAATATAAACATATGGGACTACATGAAACTAAAAAGCTTCTGCACCTCAAAAGAAACAGTGACTAAGATACAAAAAGCAGTCCACAGAATGGGAAAGAATATTCACCCAATACCCATCTGATAAGGGGTTAATATCCAGGATATATCAGGCACTGGTAGAACTTTACAAGAAGAAAACAAACAACCCCATCAAAAAAATGGGGAGAAGAAATGAACAGAAACTTCAGCAAGGAAAGAAAATTCGAATGGCCAAAAAACATATGAAAAAATGCTCATCATCACTAATCATCAGAGAGTGCAAATCAAAACAACAATGAGATACCACTTTACCCCCACAGAGACTTGCACATATTCAAAAGAGCAAGAACAACAAGTGCTGGCGTGGATGTGGGGAAAAGGGGACACTCATCCATTGTTGGTGGGAATGCCGGTTGGTACAGCCTTTCTGGAAAACAATATGGACTTTCCTCCAAAGACTAGAAATTGAACTCCCATTTGACCCAGCCATACCACTCCTGGGAATCTACTCTGGGAAACCAAAAATACGCAGCGGAAACACCATCCCTACTTTTATGTTCATAGCAGCATTATTCACAATTGCCAGAATCTGGAAGCAACCAGAGTGCCCGAAAATCGATGACTGGATAAAGAAGCTTTGGTACATCTACACAATGGAATACTATGCAGCTGTTTAGGAAAAATGAAGTTATAAAATTTGCCTATAAATGGATGGGCATGGAGAAGATTATGTTGAGCGAAATTAGCCAGAAGGAGAGAGACAGATACAGAATGACTGCATTTATTTGCATGGCATAAATATATATGTACGTATTATGATACCAATATTCAAGGTCAAGTGAAACATATATCAGGAGGTCTTGTCAAAGGTGGAAATTATCACAAACATGTGGGAGTCAGAGGTTAGGTAAGACAGAAAATGGAACAGTGTGCTAATAATTGTCGAGGGTACTAATGCCAACCTAGAACTGAGCATTAAATAGAGGCAAAAAGGATACACATGACAACCTTTTAATGTATGTTCTGTAATCCATAGTCTGGAAGGGAAGGAATAGAGAAAGAGAGAGAAAGGGAAAGAAATAAAGAACCTGCCATGGAGGTGGGCTGGGGAAGGGGGGAGGGAACCAGGGACGTTGGTGGTGGGAGATGGGCACTGGTGGAGGGACGGGTGCTGGAACACTGTATGACCAAAACCCAAATATGAACTTTTTAATTGTATATCTTTTTTATTTGTATATCTCACGGTGGTATAATAAAATACTTTAAAAAATGAATAAATAAATAAATTGAAACTAAAACTTATATTTCGGAATATCTAGACAATTGATAGATAGACAGACACAGACAGAATATAGATAGATAGATAGATAGATAGATAGATAGATAGATAGATAGATAGATAGATAGATAGATAGATAGATAGATAGATAGATAGATAGATAGATAGATAGATAGATAGATAGATAGATAGACAGATAGACAGACACACACACAGATACACAGACAGATAGATAGATAGAGCCATAGATGTCTTTAAACAGTACTAAACAAGACAGGATGAAAATACATGACAAGATACATATATTCTAAAAAATTAAATTTAAAAAATTTTTTTTAAACATTTGACCCTGGATATAATACTGTTAACATTTATATTTTTGGTATGCTAAATTACTGCACCTTACCACAGCAAAGCACAAAAAATAATCCAAGAAAAATTTATCTAATAAATATATAAGAAAGTATGCCCAAAATATAAGTGTTTGGCTATACTAAATTATTGCACTTTGCTATCAACAAAGTACCAAATATAATCCAATAATAATTTAAACTATTAAAAATATAAAGAATAGGTCCAAATTCATTTTTTTGCATGTCGCTGCCCAGTTTTACCAACACCACTTGTTGAAGAGGCTTTCCTTACTCCATTTTAGACTCTTTGCACCTTTATCAAAGATTAAATGATCATGTGTTTGAGGTTGGGTGTCAGGATACTCAATTCTATTCCATAGGTCCACAGGTCTGTTTTTATTCCAATACCATGCTGTTTTAATTACTACTGCCTTGTAGTACAGTTTGAAGTTGGGAAAGGTGATGCCTCCCATCTTCTTTTTCCCGAGGATTGCTTTAGCTATCCTTGGGGTTTATCGTTCCATACAAATTTCAGGAGGCGTTTGGTCAATTTCTTTAAAAGAATGTCATGGGTATCCTTACAGGGACTGCATTGAATCTGTTCAGAGCTCTAAGGAGTATTACCATTTTGACAATGTTGATTCTCCCCATCCATGAGCAGGGCACTGTTTCCATTTCCTTGTGTCCTCTTTTATCTCTTGGAGCAGTGTCCTGTAGTTTTCTTTGTACAGGTCCTTTACATACTTGGGTAAGTTGATTCCTAGGTATTTGATTTTCTGTGGCACAATTGTGAATGGAATTGTTTCCTTAATATCACTTTCTTCTCTTTCTTTATTTGTATATAGGAAAGCCACTGACTTTTGGGTGTTGATTTTGTATCCTGCCACTCTACTATATATGTCTATTGTTTCTAGGAGGTTTTTTGGTAGAGAGTTTAGGGTTCTCTATGAATAATCGGGGGGTTTCTGTGGTTTCGGTTGTGATGTCACCCTTTTTATTTCTGATTCTGTTTATTTGGGTTCTCTCTTTCCCTGTCCTTACAAGTCTTGCCAATGGTTTGTCAATCTTGTTTATTTTTCAAAGAACCAGCTCTTGGTTTCACAAAAATCAGATCAAAATGCATTAAAGATCTCAATATCAGACTTTAATCCATAAAGTACATTGAAGAAAATATAGAAAAACCCTCCACGACATTGAAGCTAAAGGCATATTCAAAGGTGAAACATCACTAACAGAGCAACTAGAAGAAAACATAAACATATGGGACTACATGAAACTAAAAAGCTTCTGCACCTCAAAAGAAACAGTGACTAAGATACAAAAGCAGTCCACAGAATGGGAAAGAAAATTCACCCAATACCCATCTGATAAGGGGTTAATATCCAGGATATATCAGGCACTGGTAGAACTTTACTAGAAGAAAACAAACAACCCCATCAAAAAATGGGGAGAAGAAATGAACAGAAACTTCAGCAAGGAAGAAATTCGAATGGCCAAAAAGCATATGAAAAAATGCTCATCATCACTAATCATCAGAGAGATGCAAATCAAAACAACAATGAGATACCACTTTACACCACAGAGACTGGCACATATTCAAAAGAGCAAGAACAACAAGTGCTGGCGTGGATGTGGGGAAAAGGGGACACTCATCCATTGTTGGTGGGAATGCCGGTTGGTACAGCCTTTCTGGAAAACAATATGGACTTTCCTCCAAAGACTAGAAATTGAACTCCCATTTGACCCAGCCATACCACTCCTGGGAATCTACTCTGGGAAACCAAAAATACGCAGCGGAAACACCATCCCTACTTTTATGTTCATAGCAGCATTATTCACAATTGCCAGAATCTGGAAGCAACCAGAGTGCCCGAAAATCGATGACTGGATAAAAAGCTTTGGTACATCTACACATTGGAATACTATGCAGCTGTTAGGAAAAATGAAGTTATAAAATTTGCCTATAAATGGATGGACATGGAGAAGATTATGTTGAGCGAAATTAGCCAGAAGGAGAGAGATAGATACAGAATGACTGCATTTATTTGCATGGCATAAATATATATGTACATATTATGATACCAATATCCAAGGTCAAGTGAAACATATATCAGGAGGTCTTGTCAAATGTGGAAATTATCACAAATGTGTGGGAGTCAGAGGCTAGGTAAGACAGAAAATGGAACAGGGTGCTAACAATTGTCGAGGGTACTAATGCCAACCTAGAACTGAGCATTAAATAGAGGCAAAAGATACATATGACAACCCTTCAATGTATGTTCTGTAATCCATAGTCTGGAAGGGAAGGAAAAGAGAAAGAGAGAGAAAGGGAAAGAAATAAAGAACCTGCCATGGAGGAGGGCTGGGGGAGGTTGGAGGGAACCGGGGACATTGGTGTTGGAGATGGGCGCTGGTGGAGGGAGGGGTGCTGGAACACTGTATAACCAAAACCCAAATATTAACTTTTATTATGTCTTTGTAATTGTAAAATACATATTTTAACTATTAAAATATTTTAATAGTTATGAATATAATATAAAATTATTAACATATTTTAAATAGAAGCATATTTTAACTATTAAAAATATAAGTGAAAGAAAATGGCAAAGTGAAACACTGATTTTAAAACAAATTAAGTCCTGGAACTTTTTATTTTCAAAGGAAAGATTGGATAACTATAATACCAGTTAGCTTAATTAGTTTTAATATTAAAAACTAATAAGCAGCTTATATTTACTGAAAACTCTGCTTGTTTGGCGACCGCACCTGGCTGTGCTCAGGGCTTATTTCGGCTCTCAGGGATCACTCCTGGTGATGCTCCGGGGACCATATGCAGTGTTGGGATCGAGTCTGGGTCTTCTGCTTACAAAGCAAGTGATTTACCTACTATATTATTTCCCTGACTCTTCACTGAACATTTTACACAAGACACTGGTGTTAATACTTTGCTGTGTGAAATAGAAACTATTAGTATCCTTATTTTTTTTAATTTTTTATTTTTACAATTACAAAGATACAATTAAAAATTTCATATTTGTATCCTTATTTTATAGGTGAGGAAGCCAAGACAAAGCTCAAGCAATTTAGCCAGATCTCACAAACAGGAGTGACTAAACAAATTTCAGACCACAAAGTATGAAATCATATTGAAAGAGGACAATTTAAGTCTCAAATATAAATGATACAGATCCAAAAAAAAAAAAACAGCTCCACGGGCTGGAGCACAGGCTTTGAAGGCTTTGAGTCCAGGTTTGATTCCCAGCACTACCTCTTCCACTGAGGAGAGTCAAAAATAGTACTGCCAAGTGTGACCCAAAAACTAAAATGAAAAGAAATTTTAAGCATACATATTAACCTTTAAAATAACTCAAGCTTCTAAAATGACAGGTGTGGGAGTTTCGTGAAGAAATAAACTCTTTTTCTTTCTTTTTTTTCTTAAGATGTGGGAAATTTTCATCTGGAGAAAGAGTTGGAGATTCTGCTTCCGCTAATCTGTGGCCCCTTTGCAACATTTTCACTGTGATGTATATGATGTAGGATCAGGAAGAGGTTTCCTAATGAGGGACTTGGTGGTGCTAACAATAGTATATTTTCCCTGGGACTGAATTGAATGCGTCTCCTTTTAAAAAACAACAACCCAAAGCCCTAGGGACATTCCCATCTGACATAAAAGGTTGGGCCAGTTCTTTTTTAGGATGGAAGCATTGAGGAGTACCAAATAAATTCCACGGTGCACCGCATAAGGATTGAATTTTTTTTTTTTGAGCCCACAACAAAATTATAATGAAGCATCTCTAAGATCACTCAGCCATTCACCGTTGTTTGCTCATCCTGCCATGTTTCAATATTTGGTAGATATGTACAAAGCAAAGTGGGTAAGGAGCTCTCTCATTTTGTGCGCTCAATGAACTACAGGGGTAGGATTAAGTGGCAATTTTCATTCAAATGCAGGCTGAGCTACCAGTAAAAATGATAGGTTCAGAAAGGTTTGAATCATTTACAAAAGTGTTTGTTCTTTAAGACTGAGTGCGGGTGCTGTAATCAGAAATCTTCCACGCACCATTTATTTCTGGCTCTTGAGATTCAATTGTTTTGTGATGGATATATTGAAAATTATTAAAACTCTGCTCATGATCTAAAATTTAGCTGCGTCATCAAGCTTCCTTTATTGTCAATATCACACAAGTTTCTTCTGTGATGAAATGGAACAAGGTCAATTCAAGCAGAAAAAAAATAATTTTAATATGATTTTCTCTCATCTTTTTGTTATGCAAAAAGTAGGGAAATGAGTCTTCAGAACTTGAAATCATTAATCTTCCCTCAATAAATAGTATTCATTTCAATAATATTTTCTGGTTTTATATTTTTTGTTGTTGACATGTGTTAACAAAAGACATTTACTTTATTATTATTTACAATTCCTTGATTCTTATAATTTCCAGTTTCACTACATCTGGACCCCAGATCTTCCATTTTCCAGTTGTTTTTTAACCTCTTGGCAAATTGCTGATGTTCTCTGAACCTTAGTTTCTTTTACCTCAAAAGAACAGTTGACCTACTTTTCAAAATTCCTTCAACTTTATCATTTTTATCAAGTTCGTCTTCCACTTATATTGATTCATGTTCATTTTGCTTTAGAGTTTCACTCCCTGTATTGCTAGATGCTATATCTTTCAAAGAGCACCTCCATTCTCTTTATTTAAAGATGAAGTTTATGTTTATACATTTATATGTATATGTAAATTCAGCTATTGTATGTGTGTTGTGTATAGTGTATTTTCTTTCCTGAAATTTATACTTCTCTGTTTTGCAATTTTTCATCAAAGCCCTTTCTTTAATTTTAAGTATACTATTGTTTTTTTCTTTTTATTATTATTGTAGTTAAGGTAGTATGTTTATAACAGCTTTGAAATTTATGGGTTTTATCTGCAATTGCTCTACCTTACCACCACCAAAGTGGCCAGTGCCCTCCACGAAATATCCTTATGTTGTTTCTAAATCCCACCTCATTGATAACCTTATTTTTATAATCCAGGGCTAAAGGTGTGTGGTTATTCATTACTATCTCTATACCACAGATGTATAACACAGATATACCATGATCTATTACATCTATCTATCTATCTATCTATCTATCTATCTATCTATCTATCTATCTATCTATCTATCTATCTATCTATCTATCTATCTATCTATCTATCTATCTATCTATCTATCTCATCTATCTATCTATCTATCATCTATCGATCTATCGATCTATCTCGATCTATCGATCTATCTATCGATCTATCTATCATCTATCGATCTATCGATCTATTGATCTATCGATCTGTTAATCCATCCATATGTCCATCTGTCCATCCGTCCCGTCCGTCCGTCCGTCCGTCTATAAGTCCTGGAGCCTTTTTTATTTATTTATTTTTGCTTTTTTGGCCCACATCTGGTAATGCTCAAGGGTTACTCCTGAATCTGCACTCAGGAATTATTTGTGGTGGTGCTTGGGGACCATATGGGATGCTAGGGATAGAACCTGTTGTACTATTGCTCGGTCCCAAAAGCTAAGATTAGATAATCTGGTATTTTTCCTTCTCCCTCTAATGTATTTTACTTGGCATGATACCCTCCAGTTTAAGCAGTAGTGGCAAACTGCATGATTTCCTCTTTTCTTATAAATGCATAGTGTGTATATATGTATATATCTTTTGTGTGTATAAATATTATATAAGTATATATACTGCAGCCACTTTCTTCACTAGTCATTGAAATTTTGAATTGCTCCCATATCCTAGCTGTTGTACTAAGAGCTTCAAAAAAAATTTGTGTGCATATGTTTCTTTAAATTAGACTTTTGTGTTAGGATAGATACCAAGAAGTGGGATTTCTAGGCCATATTAAAATTCTATTTTTACTTTTTTGTAGAAGCCTCCATTCTGTTTTTGGCAGAGGCTGAACCAGAGGGCATTCCCACTAACAGTAAACGAGGATTCCTTTTTCATCACAGCCCTGTCAACACTGGCTGTCTCCAGTCCTTTGGATTTATGCCATTTTCAAAGGTGTGAAGTAATAGTTCATTATTGTTTTGATTTACATTTCCCTGAAAATAAGGGACAACAAAAAACTGAACTTCTGAACAATCCTATGACATTTTCAAAGGATTCTTTGAAATCCTTTGATTCTTTGAAATCATTCTTCTCCCCAATTTTTCATGGGATTGTTTTTTATAATTGGACATTCAGGTTGAGCCTTTCCAAGATGGAATTCCCAAGGGCAGGGTATTTTTGATCTCCAGAGACTTGTAATCACTAGAGTTTGTGGCTGTTTAAGATAGCGCCAGTGCTCTTGCTTTTTAAAAAATGCTTTAAAAGTTACTGAACTTGCACATCACAAAGATTTCAAACACTCTCTACTGCCTTCTCTATGTTTATTTTATTTTTATTTAAATAGATTCTATGCTTATTTAAATTTTTCCTTTTTCTTTTTATGCCACAGACATGCCCACCAGAATGTCAAGATTCCTACACCATTATCTGAAGGTTCCTACCAGCCCCAACCGTAGATACTCTGGTCACAGAAACTTTCCAAGCAGCATTGTACCCTTCTCTCAGTGAGCCAAATACAAAGCTGCGAATTTTTATGGGCACTGAAGAGGGGCAGTGATGTGGATAGTGGACGCTATAGGTATGTTCTTCAAGGTGCCCCAGTAGGAAGCGTCCCCTGGTCACTAACCCAACTCTTGGGCTTATAGAACATGAATAGAGTAGTGTTTTGACACAAACTAGACTGTATTCATAATTGCTCATTTGAACCCAAAGATCCGGGTCTAACCACTCGGTATTGCTGGTAATGAACATGCTATTAGAGTCAGTGATACACTCACGCCCCATCTAGGCCCACCATTAAACAGAATAATGGTCAGGACATAGGGATATTAACAAATTTTTTCTTAAACCTTTAGGAGGAAATGATGCCACTCTGCAGATTCTAGAGCACTTGAGAGAAATCACAATCAAACTGCAGCATCTGTTTCCACAGTGATGTTGCTCTGAATCTATCTGATTCTTCCCCTCTGTCACTTGTTTCTCAAATGTTTCAGATTCCTTTATTCCTAATAGCTTCATATGATGACCTGAGATAAGAATCACTTTCTAGTTCTAAGAGGACCTAGGCTTGTGGTTTTCAACCCTTTTAAATATGTGTTGAAAATCACTCTCAATTCCACTACCATATGCTTTGAATTCTCTGACCACTATCACTATCACTATCTTCCCGTTAATCATCTATTTGCTAGAGCGGGCACCAGTAATATCTCCATATGTCCCGTCTCATGCTAGTAGAACCCAAAGGCATCCGCCCGCTCCAGGAACATAAAGAGCCTCAAACAATTATATTAGGTCACGGGAATGACTTAATATAAATTAAAAACCCCTCTGACCACTAGTTTCAGAAAAACATTCTGATAATGTTTCCTTCTTGTCATTGCAAACCAGGTCATTAAAGAACTTTCACATCCTCTAAATAAATCTTCAGTGGATCCCTATTAGATCAGCCTTTTGGACTCAGTTTGAGTTATTCAGAGTTTATAATACAGCATCACGAATGTGGTCTCATTGCCTAAAATGCAATATCTCCCTGGTTAGGCCCATGTTTTTTCCTCCCATCTATCTCAGCAATTGTGTGGAATCCTATGCCACTCCTGAATACAGCATATCCACTTCCAAACTCCATTTCATCACTCCATAGACCTGAGATAAAGTATAAGCTTTATAAGGTCCAACACTCAATATAAGCTAAATATATTGTCTCCACGCACTACAGTGCTGTTCCTACAATGCTTATGGCAAACAGAAAATAAAGTAAAGATACATAGTTGATATTAGTGAGGATTTACCAAAGAAAGATGTTATCAGTTGTATGAAAGTAGAAAAGGGAATAATGGCTGTTTTGGTAGTTCCATACATGGCTATGCGCTAAGAGAGAAGCAGACAAATTCTACATATTTATCTCAATGAGCAAATAGAAGAAAAAAATTGTATACTCCATGTGTATGAGAATAGCTGATGAAATATTTTTAGTCATTTGAGAGCAAAATGCTGAAAATTCCAACTTTACATTGTAAAAATAGCTTTGGAGTTACAATTTGAAGCTGGAAGCTTTTACACAAATTAATAATACAAGTTATTTTTCAACTGCTGTTGAAGAGGAAAGTAAATAACTAAACTGGCAGAGTCAGCAGTTAGTTAAGTGGGTCTTTCAAATGAATCAAGGACAGTGTCATTAATTTTCCCTGTTGTGGAGGAGATTCTCAACACAATTTCTTCCACTTTTGGCCCAATACTGCACATTCTCAACAAGAATTTCATTGGCTGATGTCTTTTGTAAAAATATACAATGCCAGTGAAATTTTCCCTAAATTTCTTAAGAAGACACCCACAGCCTCAATCTGCAGTATCAATTCAGAAAATATTTGCTATTAGTAATTTTGTTTTACTATCAGTTGAAAGAAATGTGGGCTCAGTCTTAAATTTCTCTGTTCCTTCCTTTCTCCTCATGAAATGGAAAACTCACCACATTTCAGAAAGTCATTGTGAAGAAAATCTAGGGTCTAGGATATAAAAAAAAATATCAGTAAAAGCATAATTAAAAAATTAAGTATTGTTGTTTACAAAATTGTTCACAATACAGCTGTTATGTACATTCATGTTCCAACACCATCCCCACCACCAGTGTGACCTTCCATCCACCATTGTCCCATTTTCCCAACAACCCCACATGCCTGCTCCATTAGCAGGCACAAAATAATTTCTTTCATATGTCTTGTTACAACTAAATGGCTAACGGAATTATTTAAAAATGTGGTAGAAGAAAATTTGTGCAAATTGTTATATCTCACCATAGGGTCATTAAGTGTTCATCTGAAAGTTTGCTAAACTACTGTTAGGTGAGCCTTCTTTGTTATTATTTTTGTTTATTGAACTTAGTTGTTTTCTATGTTACTTTTCCACCTGGTTTGGTGTGTTCCTACTGGATTGTCAGTTTTGTGGTGTTTCAGGGCTGCATTTCAGCTACAGGAACTTCAGGATCTGTAGAAACAGGCTGATGAATTTACAGGGCAATAGCTGTGGGATGTGAGTGTGGCTTCTGACACTACTGGAAGTATGGGAGTTGGGGGCCACTACCTGACCCAGCTCCCAAGAGGAACCCAGTTCTCAGCTGGAAAACCAAAGTATCTAGAATTTTTGTCGGTTTGGTGTCTCTGCAGAGATTAGCTATGAAGTAGTGGAACGGAGCCATTGGCATGGCAGCAGCTGTGGGGTGTGGGTGAGACTGCCTGAGCTTTGGCAGGATGGGCACTCAGCCTGCCCCCTCCCAAGGGCACCTCAGGGATTTCAGCAGTATGACCAGTGTTCCTATGAATTTTTGTGGCTTGGCTTGCATCTCTTCTGAGATTAGTCATGAATCTCTAAAGCTGAGCCAATAAGTTTCAAAAGCATAATTTTTAGTACAGATAGAAAAATAAATAGAATTGTAAAACTTGGCTTGGTGTAAGTCCAATCTGCATGACAGCTATACATAATGCAGAAAGTGAAGTAGTAATTCTAGAGTATTTATATTGTTGTACATATGGAGCCTTAACTTTACTCTTTCCTGGCTTTAGTTTCTATATCAACCAGAGGTCTTCATGAATCTTGACCAAATTCTTTCAGCATAGTAATATCAGTATTAGTAGCTCACTCAAGGATCTTTCAAAAACACAACCCAAATTTATCCTCACAATCACGGAGTCATTTTTTTCTGGGGTGGCTGTCTTCTCTCCTTCATTGCGTGGGGTGACTGAATACCCCATCCAGTTGTCATCCTCTCTGGGAACTCTGGAGCGACACACAGGTCATTCTATTTGCTTTCTATAGCTGGTACTAGGTCAAATATGCCCAGTGCTGATGGGACCTGGGAGACTGGGAATTTCCCCAGAGATTAGATCCAATGCTGTGCCTTATTATGGTCAGGGAGGGAAGAGAGTCTAGTGACTGCCACACCGCTCTGGGGCCACTGTCCTTCAGTGTCTGTATTCAACCTATTGACAGTCGAGGGTTTGTGGTGGCCTACACTCCACCTCTCTGTTTTGGATTGTTCTTCAGACTTTCCTATGTTCTTCAGACTTTCCTGAGACGTACTATGTCTCAGCTGGTCTGTCTACAGGACTTGGCCATTATTATCCTGATAGGGTGAAAGACAGACCCTCACTATTCTTTTTGTTTGTTTGTTTGTTTTTTGCTTTTTGGGGGTGACACCTGGCGGCGCTCAGGGGTTACTCCTGGCTCTGCACTCAGGAATCACTCCTGGCCATACTCAGGGGACCATATGGGATGCCGGGATCGAACCCAGGCCGGCATAGGCCGGCCGCTGCAAGGCAAACACCCTACCCGCTGGGCTATCGCCCGGCCCCAAACCCTCACTATTCTGACAGCAGAAGAAATGAAAGCATGTTCTGGTGTGTGTCTGTAAATTTAGGTCTGAGCAGTGCAAGGAAAATTACTTAATGCAGGAAGTACAAATAGACTCCTGTATAAGATTTCTCGAATCATCTTCTTTCCTGTTTCCAAAATGTGTTTAATGAGTAGACACAGACTCATATGTATATGTTTGGAGGTGGCCAAGAAGAGGAAAGATTCCATATGCAGTAGCATGGGAAGGAGTAATGATGCCCAGTGGGTTCTTGGTGTCCCACTTCCCAAGCAGTGACCAGGGCTGAGATTTACCTCCACTGTGATAGGGTGGAAGCAGACTTCTTTTCCGGTGAAGCTCAGTTGCAGAGAGCTGTGTCACTCCCCTCCTGGCTTCCTAAGAACACCCTAGCAGTCATGTTTTTACTATTCACTGGGTGGTAAACATATTACAGCTCTACATATTAAAACAAGACTCCCTCCTTTACTCCATATTCTTCAGCCTCACTTTTTCCTCATTCATCTCTACATTCACAAAATTTCTTGCATAGATTTTATTTCTTCACTTTTTCCTGAACTGGAATTACTCTGGCCAGTAATTTCTGTTACCAAATCTAAAGGACATTTTAAATTTTATTGTACTTAATTTAAAATAAAATGTGGTCATGATGACTTATGACAGGGTTTTGTGCGTACAGCTTCCAATTCCACACTCTCCACCAGAGAAGCCATTTCCCTTCATCACAGTCTCAGGATTTTTTACACCTCAACCCCAATCTCCACCATCTCGTCACCAATCTAAGATCACTTTTTGCAGATTATTTCTCAGTCTCTGTTGATTTTGTCCACTTGTTATTCCCTTACTATGCTACTTTATATCCATAACTGAGAGATCATTCTGAATCTGCCCCTCTCACGCTGCCTGATTTTGATCAGAAAAATACCTTCTAGATCTGTCCATGCAGGAGAAAATTGCATGAATTTTGTCTTTACTATAGCTGAGTAGTAGTTCATTGTGTATGTATAACACAGATTGTTTATCTATTCATCTGTTCTGACACTTGTGTTTTTCCCTGTGAAGCTGGCACACATCAAAGAGAACAAAAACAACCAGTATTGACATGATTGTGGGTTACAAAATGAACCCTTATCTACTAATGCGGGGAGATCAAGTGGTCCAACAATTCTGGAAAGCAATATTTGACACTTATAAAAAATAAATAAGAATTAAGCTTCCACATGGCTCAGAACTTCCTCATCTGGGAATCTCCTCAAGGGTCCAAAAGCTCTAGTCATAAAACTTTTCCACTTCTACATTCATTGCAGTACTATTCACAATAGCCAAAATATGGAAACAACTCTACTATCTATGAATAGATTATTGGATAAAGAAACTATGGTACATATACTCAATTGGAAATTACTTAGTTATAAGAAAATTTTAAATAGCCCAATTTTCTGCCACATGGATGTATATGGAGAATATCATGTTTAGAGAAGTTAATCATAAGGAGAGTGACAGATACAGAATAATATAATAAAATATGGTAAGAAAATAACAAATATATAGTGTCTGAGTCCCCAGGGTCCCCCTGTGAGTTCAGGGTCGACAACAGTCCCTCTATCTGATGGACAAAGGAATAGGGCCACAGGGTTTTGGGTAATCAGTGGCAGTTTAATTCAAGTGAACCCAGACAAGTAAAAAAGAAATCATGAAAGGTTAGGGGTAGCAGTTACAGATAGGTGTGGTTGAACTTCAAGATAAACAATGAACAAAAGCTGCTCTTTCAGGGGGCAATCTTCTAGGAGGTCCACTCAAGGACTGAATTCCATCTAAGGGCTACAACACTCTAGATTCCTTCTAGGAGGTGGGGTTTCATCTAGGGACATATTGCTTTCTCATTTCCTTTATCAGCAATCCATTCCAATTAAGTACCATATTAAATGTACTTATTAATATTTCTAGTCATTTTGTATAAACATGGTAAGACATAAAGACTTTCTTCTACACCCTGGATTAAGCTTAAAATAGTCTTTCTGGATTCATGACAAAGAATGGCTTTGTCTGGAGACTTCTTGCTATATTTCCCAGACTATGCTCCTCAGGCCAAGTTAGATTATCCCTAACACCAATGGGATTCTTAATTAGTTTGTTTGTTTTTGGGTCATGACAGAATTTGTTCCATGACCTTGCTCTTAACTTATTATAGTTCTTATGAAATTATGTCAAGGCCAGGGTAGCTTCCAGCTTGTCCTGGGTCCCTCAATGGGATCCACTTTTTGGGATGTAATGAACTAACATTAATCTAAGGGCAACTAAGTCTTAAGTCAACTAAATATAATGGATGCTAATGAGTAAATATTTCTGAGTCAATTAACTCCTGTAGTTCAAAAGTATAGCATTAATTGTCTTCCTGTGTCTATACAAAATAGGACATTCCTCTAACATAAATGTATGCAAAGGACATAAGGAAAGAATAAAGCAATATTTCACTTATGTATTCAAAATCCAAAGCCATTAGAAGATTTAACATTGTAAATTACTGTGCCTGATTAGGAGACATTTGTGATTAATAGAGAAAGAAGGACACAAAGGAAAAGGTTAAACATAAACAAAGAGGAAGGCAGGATAGAACACACCCCCAGAAGTTGATTATTTAATTAACCTAAAGGACAATCCAATGTTAAACCTAAAATGCTAGGGACTATAATCCAACAACAGCACAAAACAGTATAAACTGAGAACTGGTCTTCAAAGGAAACTTAGCATGTTGAGGATGGGAGAGAGGGAATTTAATGGGAGGACACTGAGACAATGGTGAGAGAAGTGACACTTTTTTTTTTTTGCTTTTTTGTTCTCACACCCAGCAATGCTCAGGGGTTCCTCCTGGCAGGGCTGGGGGGACCATATGGATGCCGGAATCAAACTCAGTTCAGCCAGTCAGCCATGTGCAAGACAAATGCCCTCCCGAATGTACTATAACTCTAGCCCCAGAAGTGGACACTTCGGAGGAGGGTGTATTTTGAAGCATAAAACCCTATCATCAGAAATAGTATATATCACAGCACCTAAAATAAAAAGAAAAGAAAGTCTAATCATGATGAGAGGCAAGTGGGGTTGAGGGAGAGCAAGGGGAAGTAAAACATAAAGACAATAGAAAACTCATTGTTCTGTGATAAAATTCAAAACAAATCTTTTTTTCAGTGCCTCCTTATAACGTTTTTGCTGTTTACTCTGCCTTTTTCTTTTTCCCTCCTTTTTCTTGGATTTACCTTACTCATCTATGGGCTCTCAAGGCAAGTGCATTGTAGGAAGCCTCATGTTCCATGTTTCTTTCGAAGAAGTAGCAATGATCACAATTATAACTCAATAAGTGATCAACTCCCTAAGCCTTACACTGTGTTTTAGGGTAATAAAGATGTTTTTAAATTGCTTGTAGTGATGACTGAACATTACTGTAAATATATAAAAAGCCATTGAATTGTATCCAATTCAGTAGGTGAATTACATAGCATGCGATTTATATTTCAATAAAGCTGTCTTTTAAAAAATGAGAGCTGGGCGGGGGGCGTAGCCCAGCGGGGGGCGGCGGGGACCTAAAAAAAAAAAAAAAAAAGGCTTTTCACTAGAATGAAAGCTTTAGAAGAGGGCAAGGAAGTTGTCTATATAGTCTAATCAAACACCTTGGGAGCAAGGTGCCTTGCATAGGGTGTGTACTTAAATAGGAATATATCCTGGAGAGAAAGGTGAGCAAAGGACACGCCTGTCTGCCAGAGTGGTTCTGGTGTTATACATGTTTGATTTTCCCCTTATATTTGAGAAAGAGCATTAACTTAAATCCATTCCGTCTGATTATTATAAAGCTTTTGTAAGTGTACATGTCCTTAGATCTCTTCAAGGGGATGTAGTGCCCCTGGTTATAGAGGTTCCAAACCTGAAGTTTCATCTTGCACTACCAGGCCAACGTTTTCTTTAAAACTGGTCAAATGATGGTCAGTGTCCTAGTTTTCACCTTCGTTCATGAGCAACTTTGTTCTTCAGGGTTTCATTTAAACTTTACAGGACAGGTAAATAAGCAAATGGTAAGTAGAGAGTGGACTGATTACTGTGATTACTATCATTATGTTTATCATCTCATGAACAGTTCTCTCTGTTGTTCAACTTTCACTGCCATGGAAAAGCTGTCACCAATAGAACTCATTTAGTCATGAAGAGAACTCTAAAAGAGAGCTCAAGAAGAGGTTCAAACTGACTATGCTCCATATTTTTATAAAGAATTAACATACATGTATGTTTAGGGGCTACTATCAGAAGTACTCTAGGATTACTCCTGTCTTTGCTTTGGGAATCACTCCTGGCCGTGCTCAAGGAACATTATGGGATTGAACCTAGGTCAGCTGCGTGCAAGGCAAATACCTTATCAGCTGTACTAGCTTTCCATCTCTGTAACGACCCCTATTTATTATGGAATTACTGTAAAGGAAACAACCATAATCAATGAATTCCATTGATTCCACTCCTTTCAACCTTGCTTTGTGATGACAGACTCAAGATTATGCTCTGGTGAGCAAGTACACAGTTGGCCTCATCACTAGAAACCCAATCTCATTTTCCCACCTGTAAGTGCACATGGTAGCCAAGGACAGCATTTAAAATATGTATAGGAGGACTACGTAGGTAAGTGACTTTCAGAAGAAGGTTTTAATTCCAACTTGTCCTTTTTCTACAGGCTCCTCTTTGCAAACAGCAGCACCACTCTAGCATTGAAATCACTGCCTATGCAGACTTCTTGAGACATTATTTTAAATACTTTGCAACAGATACCCCTTGAAGCTTGTTTATATAAGTGACTAATGACACCAACTGCAGGGTGCTTTCCTGGGTAAAAATACCTGCAGATGACTGCAAATGGCTCTGGGGAGTGAAAACGAGAATCCTTGGTTTTTGCTTTAATATGATTTCATATACGTTACTTCTGTCTTCTGCCAGGTGTCAGCCTGAAACACAGGGCTGGCTTGATTGCAAGGATAACAGTGCCAGATTCGTATTCTTCCACATGTACTTGCCCAACTGCTCAGATTTTTAAGATTTATTTCTAGATTTGTAAGTATTGTGTCTCCCAACAAGTTCAGTTATTTCATTCAAAATATTCAAACTATATTGATAAAGTGTCGTTACAGTGTTAGGAATCAGTGATAAACAAAACAAGTGAGATTTTTGTTTTAAGATGCTTATATCCTATATTGGAGAAAAAGAATGAAAAATACAAAAATAAATAAAGGCAATACCAAAGCGAATGTAAAACCAAACAATAAAAACAGTGTGGTAGCCTGTTTTCAGCATAGCCTGAGAGCTATGAAGAAGCAAAAGATATTTTATATAGGAAATGTCAAAAGTCTCTTATTGAACATAGGTTTGCATGTATCTTTTCTTGTTAATAATTTCGTGTCTGGGATAGATTCCAAGAGTAGAATCACTGGGTCATATAAGGAGTTCTTTTAGAGTTGGTAGGGTGGGGTAAGTACGGATGCTAAAATTAAATCAGGTAAGGACCCTGCAGGCAGTGACTAGGAATTTATTTGGCTTTTTAGTTTAAAGTGCAATGGGAGGTCATTAAATTTGTGTGTGTATGGTGTGTGTGTGTTCATATGTGTGTCTGTCTGTATGTCTGTGTTTATGTCTGTGTGACGAATGCCTTGTGGTAAGAAGATTTAGGGAATCATTGCAGGGCTGGTAATAGATGGGCAGTGTTTAGAAAGGGCTCAGAAGGAGATATTTGTACAGCATTTATGCCAAATGCCAGTCACTAGTTCTCATTAGACCTTTTCCCTTGGAGCCAGAGTAACAGTGCAAGGGATAGGTGGTCGCCTTATATTCTGCTGGCCAAGATTAGATTCCCAGTTACTGGAATATGGTCCTCTGAGCACTTCCAGGAATGATCCCTGTAAGAGCCAGGAGTTAGCCTGAACACCACAAGGAGGGACTCAGAAACAAATTAATTTAATAAGTAAATAAAACTTCCTTCTTTGACCCGGGCTAGCAACGGACTTTTGAGAACAATCTTAAGAAAATACATCTAGGGAGCCAGAGACATAGTACAGCAGGCAAATTGCTTGCCTTGTATCCTGGTTCTATCCCTGTCACCACATGCACCCTGCCCTGTGAGCCCTTGCCAGTCTGATGATCCTAAAACACAGGGCCGGAGTAAGCCCTGACCACCTTTGGTGTGGTCCCCAAACCACCAAACCAAAAAAAAAAAAGTGAAATATACACCTAAAATTCTATATAATTTTTGCCACACATTTTCAGTGTTCTCCACTCTTCCTAATTCATGGTGGCAACTTACATTGGATTTCAGTGATGATTTATGATTTCAAATGCTGTTTCTTTTTAACGAAGAGACTTTGACCTTAATTAAGATGATTTGGCACTTTTGCAGAGTTAAATCGACTTAAAAATCTGCAGTTGTGGAATTGTTTATAGTCTGCAGTCATCCAAGCACCTCCCAAAGCTGTTTACTTCTACACATCCTTTGAGGAGACAGACTGGCCCTCAGGCCTTCCAGGGACCTCTTGTGACGTGCTGGCTGAGGTCCTTGTGCGACGTTTGTCATGGTTCTTAGAGGCAGAGAATTGCCAATTATCCATGTCACCTGCTTTTGGAATCCAGTCCAAACATCATTTCCTCAAAATGAGCTAAATGATCCTTTTCCCCTGCAGATTGTAGATAAAAGATCAAAGTATTTCTAAAATATATCATTCATTTCTAAGAGAGGCATGAAAATCCTGACACTGGGGGGAAGGCAGGCATCAACATCTCGATGTTTTTTTCTGGGATGTAGAGGAGCAAATCTCTCTGTTCTTTGTAAATAAGGATTCTTACCTGGGTCACCATGGAGTGTGGGAGGCAAAAATGACTGTGAGGAATTTTGATTTGACTTTATTTCCTGCATATTTGTGATTCAACTCCACTAGTGTTTTCTGGTAAGCTAATGCTGAATTATAGCATTCCTTTTTTAAAAAAAACAAGGTCTCTTGACAAAATGGAGTTAATAATGATGGGAGGGGGTGGTGGTTTCAGAAAATGAAAGTGATTTTTCAAGCAAGCTTTATGTTGTGATAGGAGGAAAAATTAGTGCACAGTGTTGGCATTGAATGAAATCCTGGAATAATAAGTTTGGCACTTTTGCATCCCTTCTGCACATTTCTAAAAAGTTGCTTATCAAAATGCTTTTCTAAGTTTTCCTTCAGTAATTATATGATTTATTTTTTTAGAGAACTAGTGTGGAGGCTTTGGTAGTTAATGATTACTTTGGGAAATACCCACAAAAGGAAAGGATCTGACTCAGATAATGAAGCAATGCATCTTTTCATTTCTCAGGGTCTTTGACCTGGGAAAGGGTGTTTTCTGGTGACAGAAAGCAATTAGGAGAGCAAGAAACACTTTACCAGGACTTGAGAGTTCAGGATCTCATTTCATAGAAAGGTTTCCTCATCCAGGTGCTCAGTGAGGTACATGTTCCACCTTTGACTCACCTTTTACCCTGCGTTGGGTACATGTTCCACCTTTGATCCTTTGGTTCAAAACTATTGTGAGTAGAAAATTCTTGCTAAAATGCATGTCTTAAGCTAATGGTATCATATAATTTAACCATGTTCACTTGGACTAATCACGTCAGTACTCTATAGGTGGTGTCCTAGGCTAATTTCCATTCTTTTCTTTACATTTTAATCACTTCTTTTCTATCTCTCCTTATCTTGACTGTTTCTTTTTTTAAATTTTTTTTTATTTTACCACCATGAGAACAACATTACAAAGATGTTCAAAATTGGGTCTCAGTCATATATTGTTCCAGCACCCATCCCTTCACCAGTGTCCCATTCCTACCATGAATGTCCTCACATTCCCCCTCTCCCAGCTCCAGAGCAGGCATTTCTTCCTTCGCTTCCTTTCTCTCTGTCTCTCTCCATCTCTCCTTCATCTTCCCCAATCATTATTATACCATGTGATATATAGAATTACAAGGATTTTCATAATTGGGTCTCTACAAATACAGTGTTCCAGAATCCATCCCTCCACCAGTGCCAATTCCCACCACCCAATTTCCAAACACACCTACCCAAACCCTGCCTACCCTCATTGCAGGCGCATTTTACTTATCTATCTCTTTGTCTATGTCCCTGTATTTCCCAATCTCTCTTCTATTACACTATTTGGCTTGTCCTACGAATACTAATAATGTATGATGTATCTATCTGATTATTTAATAGTGAGTTCTAGTGTGACATCATAATTCCTCATTCCCCATAGCCTCTCAGTTTGATGCAAATAGAATGATCGTTGAAGTGTACAAGTGGGAAAAGATCCTGAAAGGACCTGGTGCTACAATACATTCGAGACCGCCGCGCCTGCACAGCCTTGGGTCTGGAGTCTCTGTCTTTTTTTTTATTATTATTATTTTTATTTTTTTTTAATTTTTTTTTAACAATTAAAAAAGTTCATGTTTGGGTTTTGGTCATACAGTGTTCCAGCACCCGTCCCTCCACCAGTGCCCATCTCCCACCACCAACATCCCCAGTTCCCTCCCCTTCCCCAGCCCACCTCCATGGCAGGTTCTTTATTTCTTTCCCTTTCTCTCTCTTTCTCTTTTCCTTCCCTTCCAGACTATGGATTACAGAACATACATTAAAAGGTTGTCATGTGTATCTTTTTGCCTCTATTTAATTCTCAGTTCTAGGTTGGCATTAGTACCCTCGACAATTATTAGCACCCTGTTCCATTTTCTGTCTTACCTGAACCTCTGACTCCCACACGTTTGTGATAATTTCCACCTTTGACAAGACCTCCTGATATATGTTTCACTTGACCTTGGATATTGGTATCATAATATGTACATATATATTTATGCCATGCAAATAAATGCAGTCATTCTGTATCTGTCTCTCTCCTTCTGGCTAATTTCGCTCAACATAATCTTCTCCATGTCCATCCATTTATAGGCAAATTTTATGACTTCATTTTTCCTAACAGCTGCATAGTATTCCATTATGTAGATGTACCAAAGCTTCTTTATCCAGTCATCGATTTTTGGGCACTCTGGTTGCTTCCAGATTCTGGCTATTGTGAATAATGCTGCTATGAACATAAAAGTAGGGATGGTGTTTCCGCTGCGTAGTTTTGGTTTCCCAAAGTAGATTCCCAGGAGTGGTATGGCTGGGTCAAATGGGAGTTCAATTTCTAGTCTTTGGAGGAAAGTCCATATTGTTTTCCAGAAAGGCTGTACCAGCCGGCATTCCCACCAACAATGGATGAGTGTCCCCTTTTCCCCACATCCATGCCAGCACTTGTTGTTCTTGCTCTTTTGAAAAGGAATTCAAAGAAGCAATGGAATGCAAAATCAATAAAATACAAGAGGACATGATAGAAGAAGTGAGGAAAATGCAAAGGGAAATGACAGATGTTAAAAATGAGGTAAATGAAATAAACACAGTGGAGTCTCTGTCTTGCTCCGGTTGGCTGTGGTGGCTGGAGCAAAGGGGGCCACACCCACTGGGCCGGAGGCTGGGGACTGAGTGGAGGCCCTCAATCCTTGCTCTGAGTCCTGCAGGAGCGGCTGCCTGCATGGCAAGCAGACCCTAGGATCTATGTAGGACACGACCAGGTGCTGGCCGAGCCTTTTACTTTTCCCCCAGGAACTCAATCTGAACTGTTTTTTTACCCTCTTCCTGTCAGCTTTTCAAATTTGATTTTAGTCTTCCATTACAAATTACTGGAATTATATGTAGTGGAGTTTCTGTTCTGCTCAGAAAACTTCTTATAACTCCCCACTCTAAATTTTTTTTAATATAAGAGCCATGATTTTAAAATATTGGTAGATTTCTAGTCTTTGGAAGAATGTCCATATTGTTTTCCAGAAAGGCTGTACCAGCCGGCATTCCCACCAACAATGGATGAGTGTCCCCTTTTCCCCACATCCACGCCAGCACTTGTTGTTCTTGCTCTTTTGAATATGTGCCAGTCTCTGTGGTGTAAAGTGGTATCTCATTGTTGTTTTGATTTGCATCTCTCTGATTAGCGATGATGAGCATTTTTTTCATATGTTTTTTGGCCATTCGAATTTCTTCTTTGATGAAGTTTCTGTTCATTTCTTCTCCCCTTTTTTTGATGGGGTTGTTTGTTTTCTTCTTGTAAAGTTCTACCAGTGCCTGATATATCCTGGATATTAACCCCTTATCAGATGGGTATTAGGTGAATATTCTTTCCCATTCTGTGCCAGCCATACCACTCCTGGGAATCTACTCTGGGAAACCAAAAATATGCAGCGGAAACACCATCCCTACTTTTATGTTCATAGCAGCATTATTCACAATAGCTCAGAATCTGGAAGCAACCAGAGTGCCCAAAAAATCGATGACTGGATAAAGAAGCTTTGGTACATCTACACAATGGAATACTATGCAGCTGTTAGGAAAAAATGAAGTTATAAAATTTGCCTATAAATGGATGGACATGGAGAAGATTATGTTGAGCGAAATTAGCCAGAAGGAGAGACAGGTACAGAATGACTGTATTTATTTGCATGGCATAAATATATATGTACATATTATGATACCAATATCCAAGGTCAAGCGAAACATGTATCAGGAGGTCTTGTCAAAGGTGGAAATTATCACAAATGTGTGGGAGTCAGAGGTTAGGTAAGACAGAAAATGGAACAATGTGCTAACAATTGTCGAGGGTACTAATGCCAACCTAGAACCGAGCATTAAATAGAGGCAAAAAGATACACATGACAACCCTTTAATGTATGTTCTGTAATCCATAGTCTGGAGGGGAAGGAAAAGAGAAAGAGAGAGAAATGGAAAGAAATAAAGAACCTGCCATGGAGGAGGGCTGGGGAGGGGGAGGGAACCGGGGCGTTGGTGGTGGGAGATGGGCACTGTTGGTGGGATGGGTGCTGCAACACTGTATGACCAAAACCCAAATATGAACTTTTTAATTGTATATCTTTGTAATTGTAAAAATAAAAATTAAAAAAATAAAAATAAATAAAATTAAAATATTTGTACATAAATCTTAGCATACCATATTCTAACACTCACCCATCACCAATATCAATTTCCCTCCACCTAGGTTCCCATGTTTTCCCTACCCAAACCCACCCCATCACCTTGACAAGCACACTTTATAGAATGGAGTTCAGACTTTTAAAACTATGTCTTGGGAAAAGTACCAATTCCATGCTCTGCAAATGATGAGCTCTATACTAAGGGAGAGTCTCACAGCCCTGGTCTTAAACCAGTGATAGAACACATGTCCAGTTCTGGAGTAGTGTGTGCAGTCACTAGAGAATTTTCCTTTTCCTTTCCCACATTAGTCTTTAGATTTGTTGAAACATCAACTTCACAAACATTCCCAAGCTTCTCTATGTTCTCAGATAATTTCTGAGATAAAATCTGTTCTGAGATAAATTCTGGAGTGATGTAAAAAGAGAGTACTAGGTGTTTTTTACTGTATCTTTCTCTGCCACTTTCTCTGTTAAAAATAGGGTAAACAATACTTAACACAGTAGCTTGCTATGAGATAATGTACAGGAAAGTGACACCCTGTCAGTTCTAGTCCCAACATTATAGCAGTACTCCCTTCCCATCCTGCCCTACCTCTCCTTCAACTCTGCAGTGCCGAGCAGGTACATCGTCTGTAAAGGAACTTATTTCTCTGCTTGAGGTCATACTGCTGTAAAATTTCAAACCTAGTTGATAGCTCTAAGAGTTCGCAGGCCATCTTACAGTCAAACCATCTCTACCGACTGCCCTGACTCCACCCAGATCAATTGACCTGCTTTGTCCTTTAATTGGTCCTTTTCCCCAATGGTTTCTCTAGGCTTGGAGAGGACTGATCCTCTTGGGCTGTCACAATTGTAAGAAAGACAGTTCTATTTTTGTGCCTTCAGTGAAGGACATTCCCATTAGTTCATATGCACCTTCATGTTTAACTTCTGAAACACAAAGAGGTTTATTCTGCCAATCCTCTTCTTAGAGCTGTCTCTGATTCTTGTGTGTAACCATTTCGAAATTAGCTAGCCTTCCCAAGCCATGGTTGATTCACTTTTAAAATGATTGAAGAAGCAAGGCAAGGTGATCCTAGGTCTCTCTTTCCCAAGCCTGAATTTATTCACAACACATTCTTTTCTGTTGTGACTCAGTAGAGATGAACAGCATAGTGACAATCTTTTTTTTCTGCATCCATCCAAAAGATGTGCCTCATTACATTTCAAAACCAAAAAATCGAGCAGCATCACCCCCCAGCTGGCAAATGAAAAAGGCATTTCTGAGTTCCCTAGGTAATAGCAGAGGTAGGGCGAGGCAGAAGCAGCACAACATAGTAGGAACTAAAACAGCACTGAAGAAGGTGGTTGTAAAAAGTCCAGGCAACTTTTTGGGTTGTTCACTTTGTACCTGGCACTGTCTTGCTCTCACAATTCCTGTTTTTTTAAATTTATGTCAACATCACTGTATCACTGTATCACTGTCTTCCCGTCATCATCGATTTGCTCGAGCGGGCACCAGTAACATCTCCATATGTCCTGTCTCAGGCTAGTAGAGCCCAAGGACATCTGCTTGCTCCAGGAACATAAAGAGCCTCAAACCATTACATCAGGTCATGGGAATGGATTCTAAAGTGTCACTGGTATTTGGCATCAAATATGACGGGTAGCTTGCCAGGCTCTGCCGTGTGGGTGGCATGCTCTTGTAGTCACCTCTGATCTCCAGCTTTTATTGATGAACCACTTGTGGCTGCACAACCAGGCTGTTATCAGTTCTTCTGGTGGAGCTCTGACGAGAGGGGAGTCTGGATGTGGAAAATGGCGGCCCTCATGGAGTGAGGGTCGTCTGGCTTCTTACGAGGCTCTGCTGGGGTGGCGGGCCAGGGCTAGAACCTGCCATCCCTCCTGGGTGCTTTGTGAGCGGCTGGGCACAGGGAGAGCAGGTAGCAGCTCTGCCCCATGTCCTATGTCAACATAGCACTTGAAAACACACACAGGCATACCCACAGAGGAAAAAAATCATCACTTTTGTGGAGTTGACTATATAAAGCATATCTTCTTTGACCTCCTTCCCAGCCCAGCTTTCTTCTTATACAAGGAATTGGAGACAAAGATTCATGTGCTCCTGGCTTAGCGTGTCTTCAGCCCTTATGAAGACTCTTAGGTTCAGCCTAACTTTTTCATTAGCAGACTGTGTATGGTTTGTGCTGATCTTGCTTTTTGGGAAGTCTTTTTATAGCCTTCAACATATCCCTTCCGTATTTCTAACTGTTTTTGTCCTAATTCCTTTCAAAGTTTCCATGCTCCTGTCACTGGAAAAGCTTTAGCTACTAGAGAGATCACCTTTTTCACATGATTTTGATTTCTTTCCTTAGAATTCCCTCCATGACAAAACGGAAACTGCGTCTTTCCCAGTTTTGCTGTCCTGCTTGTTTCTGCTCCGTTACCGCAGAATGGCTACTACCAGCCAGTCTGCTGTCCCTACTGGATTTCTTAGGGAGCAGGGGAATAAGGCTGCAGCAATTTAAGAATCTATGCTCCCAGGGGCCGGAGAGATAGTCCAGCGGTAGGTCGTTTGCCTTGTATGCGGCAGGAACCTTGCCGGCCTGGGTTCGATTCCCGGCATCCCATATGGTCCCCGAGCACCGCCAGGAGTAATTCCTGAGTGCAGAGCCAGGAGAAACCCCTGAGCATTGCCGGGTGTGACCCCCCAAAAATTATAAATAAATAAATACACATTTGTTGAGGGCTGTGCTTTAAAAAAAAGAATCTATGCTCCCTAATCAGATGAGGCAGATGGCTGGCCCTGGGAGCCAAGGGATGGAAAAGAGGTCTCTGTGTTTAAGTCTCATCTTGTGCAAGGTTGGGGCACAAAGAATGAGTCTTAATGAAAGTGCAGTCATAGGTGGTGAGGGCTCCAGCTTCTCTCAGCACCATGTTCCTCTGCCGGCAGCATTGTCACTAGTTCAACAATTGCTCCTTACAAGAAACCAATAAACCAGATTTCTCACCTAATTCCTTCTGCATAGTGGAATTTGGATAGTAATTCCAATTTGTTTATTGCTTTACAGATGTCATGAACTTTACCATTATTCAGTTGCTTATGTATATCTTTGGGAAGGTGTTTTACAAAAGCTTTTACACTACTCCAGTATGAGGTTGAAAATAGATTAAGCCAAGGAAGATAGTATAATGAATAATAACAGCCTGCATTCACTGGATATTTGATGTACTAAGCTGTACAAGACACTTAGTATGTATGTACTAAACTGTACAAGATGAAGTGTCTTGTACATTTTAGTACATCAAAAATAATTATTAGCAAAATTGGGAAATATACTCTTCATTGGTATATGATAGAGAGTGTTCTTCCATCTTAGGGACAAAAGAACCAAAGCTTAGGTGGATTCAATAGATTTACCAAGATTATAAAGTGGTAAATTAGAATTCATACCCACAATGGTCTTGAATCCATGCTTTCAGTCATGTCTACTGGCCTTTGAGACTAACTAGAGCTTGGCCTGATTTTCTCAAATTTTCTAAAGTATGTTCTTATTTTTTATTTATCTTCTGACTGTTCATTATTATTAACCTGCTCTGAACTTCAAGTTGCCCATGTAGAGGGTTAAGCAGAAATGATTCACATGACTAAGTGCTTTGTGCCAGTCATAGAATGGGGTTCAGAAAGAACTGGTTACATTTCTCTAGAGGGAACTCAATATGGGTACTTGATTCATATTATAAAAATCATTTGTATCTATAGCTGCTGCCAAAGATCTCATTTGCAGCTCATTTTTTTTTCCATAAAGAATGGATGATTTTGCTTAAGTGTGTAGCTATTGAAGTGAGCTGTTTCCTTTCCAAGATTTATGTTTTAATAAATCATGAATTCCTTAAATGTATCCTCAGATAGGGAGATGCCACTAGTTTGGCTAGTGTAGAGGTGGAGAAGGAACTGAGATGCCAATTGTGACTAAAAGGTGGCCTGGCTGAGCAGTTGCTTGTTTAATTGCCTCGCACCTCTGCCGGTTGAAGCCGAACAGGAAATGAAGAGCCGTGTTTCATTTCTACTCCCATATCCCGACAAGAATATTGGAAGTCTTTGTGACTAGAATCTATTGAAATCCTGGGGCTTTCTCCTGTAATTTGATTTTTCCTCCTGGTTTTCTAGGGGTTTGTCTCAAGAAAGGCTCAAGCTATCATGCTGTGTAATTGGATGATTGGTGAACTTTAATTAAGGCAGTATATTTCATGTTAGTTACAGTGGCTAGGCAGTTGTCTGCTGCATAAAACTACAAGGAGAGAATCATTTTAATAACCTGCATGGTGAAATTGCCATATGTTGGCTGGTCTGTGCTGTTAAGACTATGGTGTCGCATTTGTATGTAAAAACTAGTGAAGCCTTTGAATGATTACCCTTTAATAGAGTTCCATGTAGGTTGCATCTTAAGTAATATAATAGCTGGTTTCCCAGTTGTGCAGGAAATATTAAATGTGTGAATTAAATGATCTCTTGATAAATTTTAAATCAGTTTGGTTTCTTCCAAACCTCAACTATCTGCTCTAATCAGGCAGTTTTTGCCTAGTTGAATATTTAGTCAGAGCAGAATTCTGGAAGTAAGACAGGAACTATTCGGCATATTCCTAGCAAATGTAAATTACTTTAGATTACTTGACATTTTGGAAAATGTGCTACAATTGTATTGAAAACCAAATGTGCCAAAAAAGTTTCTCTTAGTTTTAAAAAATAAAAGTTTAGAAAATTTGTGAGTATAGGTAATTTTATGTGCGTGGCTAAAGTGGAAGCCAGCGCTATTTTATCGTGATAATAGTTATGCCTCCAGCTGGCAGCCTATAGAAAGCTTTCTAAGAATTGCTATTCACAGAGATTTACCAAAAATGATTTTGTTGTACGTTCTTGATTCATATGTCTGAGTTGCTTTTGTCTCATTGGTAACATTCAGAGCTATTTTTTCTCTGGAATCATATTCTTCCTGGGATATCTAACTCCAGACACGGTGAAGCAATCACAACAGTGATCTACCATGCAACTATCCATGCTATCCTGAGACTGCTAGGCTATAGAGATGATTTGAGGAGACAAGACATTGAACATATGACAGTGAATGTGTATGGACAGGGAGACATATCCAATATATACTTCTAATAGAAACCATAATAAACAGGATCTTCCATATAATTGCTATGGATATATGAAAAGATTCTCAACATCACTAATTATTAGGAGGGAAATGAAAATAAAACCTACAGGAAATACTACTAATAATTGTTAGGATAACTGTTATTAGAAAAACCCCAAATGACAGTAAGTCTTGGTGAGGATGTGAAAAAAATGGACCGATTATGCTATGTGGGTAGGAAGGTCAGTTGGTAAAACTAGAACAGAAATTAGTATTGAGGTGTAATTATACAATTAAATAGAGTATAATTTAACTTTAAATTTTAATTAAAAATAAAAAATAAAACAAATGCATAATCTAGCAATCTCATTTCTGGGCATCTGTACAATGGAAATAAAAATCATTAACTCAAGGAGGTATCTGCACTTTTTGTTCATCACAGCATCATTTACAATGCAATATATATGAAAGCAATGTAAATTGACCAATTGCAGAAAATGAATTTTAAAAAATGTAAGACATACACACTGAAATAGTATTCAGTCTTACAAAAAATCCTATTGTTTGCAATCACTTGATCACTTGATCACTTGAATCCCGTTATTCATCGATTTGCTCGAGCTGGAGCCAGTAACATTTCCATTGTCCCTATCACGTGCCAATGTAGCCCAATGGCATCTGGTTGATTCAGGAATATGAAGAGCCTCAAACCGTTCCTTCAGGGTCTTTACAAGGAAGTCTACAACACTGGAACCTGGACCATTAGATCCTGGGTGGGCATTGGCTACCTAGACTATACATCTTTTCCTGCAGATCAAAAGTCCCATCCCTATTGTTATTTCTTTGCATTGTTTTGTCCTGTCTCATCTCTCCCTGCCACCTGGGGTAGTTGGAGCCCTTTGATTCTGAAGGATCATGCCCCCAGGGGGAGAATCTTGTGTCTTTGCCTGCAATTGAATCATTCCTTGGGTTACTTCTATCTCACACCTTAGAGGGCAAATACTCAAACCTCCTGCAATCAACTCATAGAGTCATTATAGCCCCTGCAGTATCCTGGGACTTTGTGCAAATGGCATCTCACTCCCAGCTCCATCCACCTAGCCCATAAGGGAGAAAACTCATAAGGCTGTGGTTGTAATAAAAATCAGAGTTCTAAATTACAGCCTGAGGAAAGGCAGGTCCCTTAAGGTTTCAATTAGCCCTGTAAGTTACACCCAGAGAATTCAAAACAATAACAAAGAGAGCCCCCAAAACATCAAGAAGTGCCTAGTGTCAGAGCCTGGTGGCAGCTTTGTCACATCATCAACAATGCCTCCAATACCAATGGTGAGAACTCCACTGGATCAATTTCCAGTTGAGACAACCGGGAGCCTGGGGAGTTCCCAAGGACTGCAGCCTAAAGCCAAGAGCCCAATCCAGCTTCCTCAAAGTCCCAAGTGTCAGTGCCAGTTCTCAGCTTTGCCACATCAATGCTGTCAAATCCCAGGGGTGAGCACCCCATGGACCAGAAAACCACAGAAGTATCTTGGTACCTGAAAGAAACTCCAGGATCCCATCTTAAAGTCCCCAGCCCAATCCTGCCCAAAAATGTCTGTCTGCATCTTTGGTGTGCTTTCCACAGCACTGTGGAGAAAACAGAAGGGGACCAGTGGAACCCCTAACTTCACATCCAACTACTAGAACTCTGAACTGTGTAGCCACAAAGGTAGCTGCATAAAAATTTTACTCCTACTACTTTATACTGAAGGCACCAATATTCTTGTGGAAGTCCATAATATTAGGGTACTTCTTACTATTTCAGAGACTGATTCCTTAAGCAAGAGTAAATTATGAAAATTCTCTAGAGAACAGCAGGCACAATGGGGAAGATACATAAAAGCACACCAATCCCTAAGATTGAAGACTTCTAGGACTAAATTTGGGAATACTCTGCCAGCATCAACCAGCTCTATAACATCTCAGAAAAGGTCTTTAGGGAAACCATGATGCAAATGTTAAATGAGCTCAAAGAAACAATTGTACCAATAAAAGAAAGCAAAACAAAAATATTAGGCAAAAATGAGAAAAGTACGATGAGAAGTGACAGAACTGAAGAGTATGGAATATGAAATAAAAAAATATTCAGTGCCAGAAGAAGAGTAATAACAGCTGAGGAAATTAATTAGATCCATGATGAAGTACAAGAAATTTCTACTAACCAATAGAAGATGGAAGAAATGCTGAAAAGAAATGAATGGCATGCTAAAGAACTAGGGGATGAGTTCAAGGAATAATAATCATCAGAGTCACTAAGGTGCAAGAAGGAGAAATCTATAAAGAACCAGTAGTCAAAGAAACCATAGAGAAAATCATCCAGACTGAGGAGTACATACACCCAGACCCAAGAGACCTGATTGGTTCCAGCAAAGAGGAATTCACGTTAAAACTATCCAAGACTATTGCAAAAAAGTTGAAGAGACAGAGACAGGGATAGAATATTGCAAGCAACAAGATCAAAAAGAAACACACAGAGAAAGAAAATCACATAAAAATCACAGTGTATTTATCAAATGGAACTTTAGGGACCAGAAAAGAATGGGCAGATATTGACCCCTGAGAATAGAGCCAAGAATAAGCCCCAAGCACCACTGTTATCAAATGATTGATTACCACTACTAACTTGTTAAAGGACAGAGAGGAACAAGTTCATGTAGCATACTGAATGCTGGTTTTATAAAAATACCATTTGAGTTGAATTTAAAACTGGTTTTCAAAGGTCAGGGAAATAGTAAAGTGGGAAGGGTGCTTATTTTGCATGTGGCAGACCTTTGGGAAGTGGATATGCCCAAAGGGAATTATTAAGGGATTGGTATAAATTAAGGGATTGGTATTGGAACATTGTATGACTGAAACTTAATCATGAATAAGTTTTTAACTTTGTATTTTATAACTGTAATTCATGGTGTTTCAATTAAAACAAAAAAAAACTCATCAGACCAACACAGTTAAAGACTGGGTAGTAAAGATGGAGTCTACCATTTGAGGGGAGGAGTCAGATTGTCAGGTGGCCAACAAAGCAGAAGAAAGTATGATAGTTCACTATCCACTATCACTATCCTCCCATTGATCATCTATTTGCTAGAGCGGGCACCATATCCGGATGCTTTCTCCGTCACAACTCCACCCAGCAGACAAGACTATCACAGCCCGGATCATTGAAACCAACCCTGCAGCAGTTTATTTTCAATCCGGCCCAGGTATGCTGAACCAGAGACTCTCAGACATGGGGGCAGAGCTGCTACTTGCTCTCCCTGTGCCCAGCTACTCATGAGGCGCCCGAAAGGCATGGCGGTTTCTAGCCCTGGCCTGCCACCCCAGCAGAGCCTCACAACAAGCCAGAGCGGCCCCGACCGCCCCCCACCCCCCGCCTGACTCCATGGGGTCCCACGTTTTCCACATCCGGACTTCTTTCTCGTCACAACTCCACCCAGCAGACCAGACTATCACAGCCCGGCTCCCCGCGCTGCTAGCGGCCACGCGGTTCATCAATAATTACTTTATTTAGAGGTGACTACAAGAGTATGCCACCCACACGGCAAGCCTGGCAAGCTGCTCGTGTCGTATTTGATATGCCAAATACCAATAACATTTATATTAGGTCATTCCCATGACCTAATATAATGGTTTGAGGCTCTTTATGTTCCTGGAGCAAGCGGATACCTTTGGGTTCTACTAGCATGAGACAGGACATATAGAGATATTACTGGTGCCTGCTCTAGCAAATAGATGATCAACGGGAAGATAGTGATAGATAGTGATAGTGATGTCCTGTCTCATGCTAGTAGAGCCCAAGGGCATCTATTCGCTCCAGGAAAATAAAGAGCCTCAAACCATTATTTTAGGTCATGGGAATGAACTAATATAATTGTTACTGGTATTTGGCATATCAAATAAAACAGGGCAGCTTGCCAGGCTTGCCATGCAGGTGGCATACCCTTGTAGTCACCTCTAAATATAGCATTTATAGATGAACCACGTGGCTGCAAGCGCCCCGTCAAAACAGGCTATTGCTTGGTGGAGTTCTGACGAGAGGGAAGTCCGGATGTGGAAAATGGCGGCCCGATGGAGTGGGGAGGATCATCAGGCTAGTTGTGCGGCTCTGCTGGGTTGGCGGGCCAGGGCTAGAATCTGCCATCCCTCCCGGGAGCCTCGTGAGTGGCTGGGCACAGGGAGAGCAACTAGCAGCTCTGCCCCATGTCTGTAAGTCTCTGGTTCAGCATACCTGGGCCAGATTGAAAAAAAAGTATGATATTTAAAAAAGAAAAAATCTACTATGGCCACAAATGATGGAATGAAGCATATGGTAGATGATAGAAGTCAATAGAAACTCTGCACATCAGAAATAATATAAGTTGAACAAAAGATAGAGGAGCTCCAAGATGAAAAGGAGGAAACAATTAGAAAACAATAGAAGGTGGAATGTAGTCTGAAAAGAAATGAACAGCCCTACAGAGATCCATGACATGAGTTCAAGAGGAACAATTTAAGAATCAGTGGAATGCCTGGAGGACAGAAAGGAAAATGTGATGAAAAACAATAGTCCAAGAAATCATTGATAAGAATTTTCTAGAGATGAGGACTACAAACATCAAGATCCAAGAGGTTGAAGTGTCCCAGTGAAAATAAATCTAATTAGGAAAACTCCAACTAACATTATGCTCAAAAAAAAAAAACCAATATACAGACAGAATATTGAAAGCAGCAAGGCTGAAAAGGAATTTACATCTAAAGGAAAACTCATAAAATGTATAGCAAATCTATTAAACCAAACTGAGAGCCAGAAGAAAATGGAGGGATGTAGCTGTATGAGTCAGAGTCACTGTCCCAAGGTAACCAAGAGTCAGGTGACTGTTGCAGGACTCCTTTAGAGGGGGTCGCTGCATCCGGCTCAAAACATTAGCACAGTAAAGGCCCTAGGTGAGATGCAGGGAGGGATTACCTAAGGGCATTGGACCCTCCCTGCTTTCCATAACAATGGGAGGAAGGTCTGAGTTGCAGGGGTATAAACTAGCCGGTTTTCACTCTCGCGCGCTTCTTTTGGGGGCTCTTGCTCACTGTGAGCGTTTGCCCTGCTTGGAAGCTTTACACGTGGTGGTCGCCATCTTGGCCTACACGTGGCTGGGGTTCTAGCCTGGAATCCTAAGCACCGGGTTTTCCTTTTGCTGATTTGTATGCCTGAACCTGTGATAAGTAAAGCCTTTTAAAACTGCATCGGATTCCTGAGTGTTCATCCATTCCTCGCCGGCTTCGGAGGTAGAAGGGAACTTCGCTTCCCGGCACTGTCGGGGACCCCGCGGAGCGCCCCGACATTTGGCGTCCCTGGCGTGGGCACCACGAACATCGTCTGGTCTAATTATCATCGGACAGAGATCATCTGCCTCCGAACCGTGAGTAAAATAATGGATATCTCATGGTATAGATACATTGTATCTTTTATTGGCTCAGAACCATACATAGCCCAGTCTATAAAAGTTCCTTTCTGAGAACTACTCTATCTTTTCACAAATCATCTGGGTCCTTTCGATTTTTAAACTGTACCTTTGTGTAAGGACAATGTTTAATACAGAGAGGGAAGAAAGTAATAAATTGAATGCAATCTTAAGGGACGAGGTTTACTCAGCGATTAAAGAAATAAGTGAGGATCATAAAAGTACAGGTAGACTGGTCTTAAGGCTTGAGGACGGAATTATTAAACAGAGTTTAAAATTTGAAAAGAAATTATAAGAACAGGAAAGTAAAATTATTAAACAGGATTTAAAATTTGAGGAAAAATTAGAAGAACAGGATTTAAAATTCAAAGAAAAATTAGAAGAACAGGATTTAAAATTCAAAGAAAAAATTAGAAGAACAGGATTTAAAATTCAAAAGAAAAAATTAGAAGAACAGGATTTAAAATTCAAAGAAAAATTAGAAGAACAGGATTTAAAATTCAAAGAAAAATTAGAAGAACAGGAAAGTAAAATTATTAAACAGATTTAAAATTTGAAGTAAAGTTTGAAGAGCAGAAGAAGGATATCGATAAAATCAGCACTATCTTAGAGGAAGAAATTGACAAACAGAGAAATAGAATAGATGGACAGAAAGAGGAGGTTTGGAAGTTACACATAAGATTGAAAGAACAAAAAGGAAAAAACATATAGGAAACTTCAAAACTTAAACCAAGAAATGGATGTGTTACGCAGGGAGATTTCTGATTTCATAACTTATCAATCAGGACCTAGCGCATACCCAATACTGAGGCGTGAACCAACTAAAAGCCTTTCACAAACACGCCCCAAGTCTGTAGACTTGAAAAAGGTGTATACATTCCCAGCAAAAAAAATCTAAAAAGAATTCTAATGTGGCTGATAACTTAGAGGAGGAACAGGAAAACCCAGAGGAGGCAAATTCCCAAACTGAAAATCTCCCCAGAGTTAATACCCTCATTGGGGTAGATGTTCCTCTGCCAGATACTACAAGCTCTGATGAGGAAGAATGGGAGGAACAGGTTAGCTCGAATCAAAGAGCAAAGCCCAGCAATCTTTCTCATGACCAATCTAAAGTAAAACCGATTCATGAAGACTTAAAAATTGAGGCAATAACCCCATTTAGGAAGGCTTGCGACAGGTTTGGAATATCAAGTCCTTATACTTTTAAAATATTTAGCTGATTGGAGCGAAAATGATCAGTGGGTATTGGGAGACTTTGAAATGGTAGCCCATACTTGTCTAAACAAATCACAGTACATGCAATGGCAAATGTGGTATGCAGATGGGGTTAACCGGAATATTGACACTTTAAGAGAAAAGGAATCAGGCCATACAATAACTTTTGCCATGCTAAAAGGTGAAGGTGAATGGAAAAAAGAAAGCAAAACAAGCGACATTACCTGAACCTATTTTAAAATTTGTTCGGGAGACAGCATTAAAAGCGTGGGAAAGAGTAGGTTCCGACCCAGAATTTCTAGGTAGCTATAGGAAAATTTACCAGGGTCGTGATGAACCATACTTTGATTTTGTTGGGGAGATTATGTGAAACAATCCAAAGACAGGTTCAAGACCCAACCACTCAAGAAGTCCTAAAAGCGAAACTTAGCATATGAGAATGCTAATCAAAAATGTCGAAGCATTACTATATAGTATTAAGGAAAAGGATGACCTCATGGGGGTATCTAAAGGCCTGTAGAAATGTCGGTTTAACCTCCCATAAAACACAGGATGATATAGAGGCTTATCCCATACAGCAGGAGGATCATGAGAGGGATGAAATGTCAAACAGCTTTAGGGGAAGAAACAATAAACTTCAAAGGATAAACAATAATCGGAGAAACTATTCTAATAATCGCAACTCCACCCCTCGGGGGCCCCACCTGGACCATGCCCAAGGTGCAGAAAAGGAAAACATTGGGCCAGAGACTGTCGGTCTTGGAGGCGAAGTCAGCCTCAGGCTTCATCTGGACAGATAACCTGCTTTAGCTGCGGAAAGAAGGGACACACCCGTAGAGATTGCCCATCTTCTAAAACTATCAATACAGGGCAACATTCTAATAATCCCTTTATGGGAAATGTTACATGGACCCCCTCCCAGGTTCCACAAGCTCCGCAGGCTCAAATAACATCTATGCCTCCCTAATGCGGAAACTGGGTGGGGGCCAGCCCCAGGCCCAGCTGAATCCAGGGGCACTCTCGTTCATTCCACCTGCCCAGTATCCTCCGAATCAGAATCCACAGAATTACAGTCAATAAATGCTCTCTGGCCTACCCCATCAGGCAATGGCAGTCTCGACATTCTCTGCCCTAAGACTGTCACAATATACCCAAGTCAAGACCCCTACATGCTAAAAACAGGGATAAAAGGACCTGCTCCCCAGGTAGTATGGGTTTAATTCAGGGGAGCGATTGGCTGAAATTTAAGGGAATTATGGTGCATTTCGGACTTCTGGATCCTGAATCTCATGGTGAGATAATATCTTGCCAACTAAATGGACTTTTAAAAAAGGGGAACCACTTGCTAAACTATTATTATTTTTTGAGGATCCGTGTAGTCAGTCCGAACACCCTACAGCTGGTGGCTTAAACAGTACCAACCATTCTGCCAACTTCATTGTTGGTTCTGCAGCCAAACAGAACCAAGCCCACCAGCCACCTGCTAACTATCTAGTTGGGTACACTGCCAGAATTTCTCAGGCCAAGCGGCCGGTTATACCCATCGGAATTTATAAAAGGAAATTCAAAGGCATGTTGGATACAGGGGCAGACATATCCATAATCTCCACCAAGTATTGGCCCTCTAACTGGGCCCTAAAGAAAGTGTCCCATAGCCTGAGCGGGGTAGGCAATATCTCCTCCTCTCTTCTCCGACAGAGTGCCAGGTGGCTGCTGTGTATTGGCCCTGAAGGGAATGTAGCCATGGTCCAGCCTTATATAGCCCCTATGCCTTTAACTTTATGGGGTCGAGACATGCTGGAGCAGTGGGGGGCAGTAATCCACATACCTCGTCCAATTCCCAGTCGAGCACCAATTCCAGCTCTCCATAATAAGCCTAACACCGGAGTAACCCTTTTTAATTGGGCCAATGGTTTGAGGAAACGAAGCAGCAGATCTCTTGGCAGCACCAGTATTTAAATCAGCTGAGGAAGAGCACCAGACTCTACATACAAATGCCCGCCGCCTTCATGTACACCATGGCATCCCATGGAGACAAGCTAGACAAATTGTCCGCAACTGTCCTGCCTGTGCTCCTTTACATTGTACATCTCATGTAGCAGGAGCAAATCCTCGAGGTTTACAGACAAACCAATTGTGGCAGATGGATATAACTCATACTAACTTATTTCCCAACAAACCTTTCCTTCATGTGGTCATCGATACATATTCCCGGTTCATATGGGCTGTTCCTATGACGTCTGAAAGAGCTAAATCTGTTTGTTCATTTTTACTCCAGTGCTTCTCCGTCATGGGTATTCCCCATACCATAAAAACAGATAATGGTCCTGCTTACACCAGCAAAACCTTCAAATCCTTTTGCGAGGAATGGCAGATCAAACATATTACAGGAATTCCATATAATCCACAAGGACAAGGAATAGTTGAACGTGCCCACAGAACGCTTAAAACTCAGCTATTAAATCAACGAAAAACAAGTATGCCTCCAATGGATTCTTTATCTTTAACATTATTCACCTTAAACTTCTTAAATATACCTCAAGGAGATCCCTATACCGCGGCTGAACGTCACTTTCAAGAAGATATGCAAACTCAAAAAACAGTCAATTCACCTATCTGGGTGAAAATTGATGATAAATGGATTGCAGGTCACCTCCTCATTCGGGGAAGAGGCTATGCCTTCATTTCTACAGACGATAACCCTGCCAAGAAACTCTGGGTTCCTCTGCAACTTGTTAAGACTAGAATTCTCCAAGAATCAGAAAACAACTAATTCTTTCAATATAAAGTCTTACATTTTAAATTGCAAGTTGCTGTTTAAACTTCCTGGATTGGTTCATTTTAATAATGATCTTGTTTTGCAGTCTGTGATCATGGTTCATGTCTAATATCTTGCCTTACAGCCTAAATATTTTCTTTCTTACAAAAAAAAAGGTGGAAAAATGGGTGGACTCTGAGTATAGTGCTCAATGTCAATATGTTTCAAGGACTAATGTTAAAGTTTCCTTTTTTAATGTTTTGCTCACAGGTATTTGCAGAAAAAAGAACTTCGCTGCTGCAGATTCTTTCTATGTTGCTTCGAGGCTTTGGACTCTGATCGCAGTGCTCATTACAAAAAATGTTTGCTAAATCAATGAAAAATTGTTTTTCTAATGATTCTGTTCACAGGATGAGATATTCGAATCCAGTAAACCTGCGCTACAGTGCTCAATACTCCGAGACTCCTAAAACAGTGCTCGCTAAAAATTTAATAATTTGCAAAACTAATTTTTCCCAATGCTCTATTCACAGGAAAAGACACTTTCTCACCATCATTTGCCGGCTTTATATTCATGAAGCGCTTGACTCGTTACCATTTATCACCCTAAATGGGTCACATATACAGCTGTAAGATATTGATCGATCAAATGTATGTGTGTGTGTGTGTGTGCATGTGGTGGCCACCATTATGTTTGTGATTAATGTTATGTCTATGTTATGTCTCAACTACTACCTTCTCAATTTCTGACCACTACAAACCTCTATTACATTCATCAGCTCCACTGCTGATCCACTAGATTTATCAATTTTAAAATCATCAATTCTCATACTTATTTCCCTGCTCCACCCATGTTGGAGCTTCTTTATGTTCTTCTCTCCATCCCAGACTTGGATCCCTACAAAGCCTTAAAATCTCTACTTGTGATTAACCTCGAAAAGTGTTTTTGTCTCGCCTAAAAAGCTACAGGTACAGTTACCGGTGCCAGTGTCCACTTGCTGAAGAAGCCCCTGCAAGACGCCCCCACCGATGTTCCAGACACCTGCTCCAGCGCCAAGACTCGTTCCAGAGTTCGAGATATCACGATGTTCCAGACACCTGCTCCAGCGCCAAGACTCCTGTTCCAGAGTTCGAGATATTACACCAATGTTCCAGACACCTGTTCCAGCACTCAAGACTCCTGTTCCAGAATTTGAGATACTTGTTCCAGTGTTCCTGAGACCCGATCCAGTGTTCCTGACAATTCAACGAGTTCCTGATCGCTGCTCTCCAGAGACTCATACTCATATGATCACCGCTATTGCTGTTCCAGAAGTAGCCCCACAGACTTTGTTCCAGACACCCGACTTTACATAGAATATAGCAAATTGACTCTCACAAATTATGGACAGTGCAAACTATAGTCCGTTATAATCAGACAGCTAGAAACACTTTGTCTTGAACTTTGCTTTGGGTCCAAAAACAAGTTAGGATCCTAAAGTAACATGTATTATCATTTTGCAATTGGAATTGTTTTTTCTTATCTTAATTTTCTGTACATTACTAAATATTTCTTACCTTTTCAATTTTTATTAGTAAACTAATCAGGGGAGTTGTTGCAGGACTCCTTTAAGGGCCGCTGCATTTGGCTCAAAACATTAGCACAGTAAAGGCCCTAGGTGAGATGCAGGGAGGGATTACCTAAGGGCATTGGACCCTCCCTGCTTTCCATAACAATGGGAGGAAGGTCTGAGTTGCAGGGGTATAAACTAGCCAGTTTTCACTCTCGGGCGCTTCTTTTTGGGGGGCTCTTGCTCACTGTGAGCGTTGCCCTGCTTGGAAGCTTTTACACGTGGTGGTCGCCATCTTGGCCTACACGTGGCTGGGGGTTCTAGCCTGGAATCCTAAGCACCGGGTTTTTCCTTTTGCTGATTTGTATGCCTGAACCTGTGATAAGTAAAGCCTTTTAAAACTGCATCGGATTCCTGAGTGTTCATCCATTCCTCGCCGGCCCGGAGGTAGAAGGGGAACTTCGCTTCCCGGCACTGTCGGGGACCCCGCGGAGCGCCCCGACAGGTGACCAAGCTCTCTTGGTAATTCAGGGCCAATAACTGTACTCCTGATTAATAGATGAAAGAATGGGGACACAGGTTGGTGAAATCATGAAAGGTTGAGGGCAGAAATTACATATAGGTGTGGTCAAATATTAGCATAAACAGACATGAAGCCCCGGTTTAGGGGAAATTCTGCTAGGAAATCCACCCAAGGACTATAATCCACCTAGGGGCCCCAGCACTCTAGAATCCTTCCAGGAGATTTTCCCAAGGATTGAATTCCATCTAAGGGCATATTGCCTTCTCCTTTTCTTTACTGGCAATACACTTAAGCAATCATATTAAATTTTCTTCTTAATAATATTTCCAGTCTTTTTTATAAATACAATAAGAGATATAAAATTTTATCTATACCCTAGATTAAGCTAAAACTGGTCTCTCTGGACTCATGGTAAAGAGTGGTTTTTCCTGCAGACATCTTGCTACAATTCCCAGACTACAGTCCTCAAGTCAGATTAGTTTTTCCTAACCCCAATAGGGTTATTTTCAGTTACTTACTTTGTGTCAAGAAGCATAAAAGAGCCTGTTCCATGACCGTTCTCTTAACTTATACTTCTTTTCGTGCTTAGGCTGTCCTATGTTGAAGACAGGGTAGTTACGGCTTGTCCCAGGTCCATCCAAGTCCCTTGGCAAGACCTACCTTTTTGGGGTATAAGGAGCTAAGGTGAGTCTAAGGGCAACTGAGATTTAAGTCAAGTAAATACTATGGATGCCCAGGAGTAAATATTTCATATTCAGTAAGCTTCCATATTACAAAAGCATTGCATCAACTGTCTTCCTCTGTCTATACAAAAAGGGCACTTCTTTAACATAAAAGCATGCAAAGGCCATAAAGAAAAAGAGCAAAGCAATATTTCACTTAGATAAACAAAAACCCAGAGGCATCAGAATATTTAACTTTATAAATTACGATGTGTTAGAATTGGAGATATTTGTGAATAACAGAGAGGAGAAATAGAAGACAAAGGAGAAGTTAAAGATACAGAGGATTGGGAGAGCCCTTGAGGAATTGGGTGTGCCTCAAGAGCACTGTGGTGGGTGTAATTCAATTAACCTAAGTTCTCTGAGGGAGGAGAAAGGACAGTGTCAAATGTCATTTCCAATGCCCAATGCTTGGAACTATAATCCAACAGAGGGATAGAGTACAAAATCTCAATGTCAATGAAATGACCATGTCACCAAGAGTACTCTATCCAGGAGATCAGATGTAAAGAATCTATACAAAGCTTCATGGTTGTTTAATAGCTTAGGGAATTCATAGCCTTAATACCAGATTTGGAAGAAGCATAAAAAAGAGCTCCTTGGTGCTAAATGTGGTAAAGTTAGTTTGAAACCCCTTGAGCAACAATGCTGTAAACCACATGTAAAAACCTATTTTTTCAAAAAAGATTCCTCCTGTAGAAGCAGAATGTGGGTAGGAGGCAAAGAGTGGTGAGGGGGAATTACTGGAGAGAAGTGGACACTGGGGAAGGGATTAGTGTGGAAACATGTGTATGCCTGAAACAAAAAAATGCATAACCTTATAATTTCATGGTAACTAAATAAAAAACAAATAAAAGGACATTTATTTAGTCATAATCACTTCACTTCACTTGCTCACTTGACTTCCCGTAGATCATCGATTTACTCGAGCGGGCACCAGTAACATCTCAATATGTCCTGTCACATGTGAGATAGCCCAAGGGTATCTGCCCACTCCAGGAACATAAAGAGCCTCAACCCATTCCATCAAGTCATGGGAATGAGGTCTATAATTGTTACTGGTATTTGGGTTGTCAAATATGACACGGATAGCTTGCCAGGCTCTGCCAGTCATGATCACTAAATAAAAAAATAAAATATATAAATAAATTTCCACCATGTGGCATTGCGTATAGCAGTCAGTAGTGCATATGGTTGTCCCCTCCTAGAGCAAGAAAGGTTAAATACATCACTTGTAGCACTTGTCACTTGTCTTCCTGTTGTTCATCAATTTGCTTGAGCGGGCACCTGTAACATTTCCAGACGTCCTGTTGCAAGCAAGTGTACCCCAGGGGGATCTGCTTGCTCCAGGAACAGGAAAAGTCTCAAACCGTTTCTTCAGGTCATGGGAATGAGGTCCATAATTGCTACTGTTTTTTTTTTTGGCATATCAAATAAAACACGGTAGCTTGCCAGGCTCTGCGGTGTAGGTGGTATACTCACCTAGAAGTAGAAGGCTCTCCTCGTATCAAGCATTTACTGATGAAACTCAAAGGGGAAAGATCAGGTTTTCTCTTGGGTGAAGCTCTGAGGAGCTGAGGAGTCTGGATGTTGAAAATGACTGACCTCATGGTCTGGGGGGTTGCTCTTGCTTCCTGCTATGCTCACTGGGATGACGAGTCACAACTAGAACCTGCCTAGTACTGTATACAGTGTATAAATGTGAAAGATCCTAAGAAGGACCTGATCCTAACATCAAGTACTATCTAAGAATGTTGCGCAGCCACAGAGCAGCCTCTTGCCAACCGATCTGTGGGTCTGGCATGTCTCTCTTCTGGGGTAGCTGGCGTGGAGGTGGAGGAAAGAGTAGAGGGGCCCCAAATCTCCGCTCCAAGTCCAGCCAGTGTGGCCCCTCCCCGCATGTGTTAGTGAACCCTTGGAGCAATGTTGGACTGGCCAAGTCCCTTACCAGAGGTCAGTTCCATGGGTTGCTTCCACATGTTATAATACATATAGCAATTAATCATTACAAACTGGCTTTCATTGATTTATTTTCTGATAATTTTATTTGCCATTCCTTTAGGTTTTATTGGACCAAGTAATAGGAAATAAGTGTTATATGCCTTCCAAGGGGGCTAGACTGAGGGGGAAGTAGGGAGACAACCTTGGGATATTGGTGGAGAGAAGGGGACATTGGTGGTGGAACTGGTGTTGGAATATTGTATTTTTTAAATAACTCTATTAAGAACAACTTTTAATATCACAGTGTCTCAATAAACGTTCTTGGGGGAAAACCCCACAGTTCTCCCACCCCTCTCAAATCTTCTAATTATATGTGGACCTTTGATTTGTGCAGTTCAATCTGTGGACTCCTGAGAAAGTCTGGAGGCTCCAGACCAAAATATCAACACAGCCAAGGAAGGTAGGGGAAAGGAGGAACTGAATTATTATTGCTAGCTGAGTAATCTGAGAGGCAAAGAGAAGTTATGGATCCAGTGGTGGGTTACTAGTTTTTGATTGTTGTTGCATGTTAAAATCATCCAGAATCTTAAAAATTGCCCAGGCAGCTCCCTGGACTAATTAAACAGGATCTCTGGAATCAGAATAGATATCAGTATTTTTTAAGTTCCTTGAATAATTTCAACACGTAACCAAGTGTATGAGCCAATAATTAAGCCAGGACTTTTCAGTCTTTAAAGCACAGACTAATGACCTACAAACCTTATTAAAATGCTGAATTGTCAGTCTCACGTGGGTGTTAGAGTCTGCATTTTTTAGTGATCTCCTATATGATGCAGTTTTCAGACACCACAACAGAAAAGAATCTTAACTAGAGATTTCAAATATCTCATAGACTATTTTTAGGGGTTATTTTTGAAGTCATGTTCTATAATATATTTTAAATACATATTGGCTCAAATGTTCACATTTAAGAAATTTCTCTTACAATTTCATGTTTCTGACTTCTCTAGAAAATAAAACAAAATGCTATGACACAAGATCAAGCAGAATTTTTGCATAGACTATTTCTGCTAACAAGGCCACATTTAAGGGGTTATATACGGCTCTTCAAGGGAGTTTCTGCAGCATTTTTACTTGCACTTGTTTATGAATGAGCCGAATGGAACTTTGCCTTTTTCACATGAATTGGCAGATCAAGATATAAAAAACCAGGTGACATGCATACTTAGCAAAAATCATGAAGGCAAAAACTAAGCATTAAACTGGAAAGGTGAAAGCAGAGAAGGACAGATTTTTTTAAAAATCCAGTTGTATTTATAACTAAGAACCCTATTGGTTTCATCAGACACTTACTGAGAACCTTCCTATGATAGCAGCAGTCATGTCTACATTCTTTCCTCCTCCTCTTCTCCAGGCCTGCATTTCTGCATGTTCTTGTAGTGGTCTCCTGTCTGTGATGCTGCTGGTTCATCCAGGAAGATGTTCTTGCGGAGACTGCTGTGTGGAAAAGTTGTTTTGGCATATCAGTGTGTGGAAGGTGAGTTTCTGAAGGTTATGTTCATATAGTGAACTCCAGACTCCACAGCTCATCAGAGCTCCACCCAAGAGAAAAGCCAATTTCAAGCCAGACTCATTAGAGCCCCACCCTAGAGAAAAGCCTATTTCAAGCCCAGGTATGCTGGTATTCACAGCTAAAGTCACCGGGCTTCTGTGGAGATGGAGCTGGGGTCCCTTTCGCCCACCTCTGTCCTATCCAGGAGACCCGGTGGACTCGTCTACCAGCTGCTTCCGGGCTGTCGACCGTGAACCAGAGACACAGATACATAGGCCAGATCTGCTACCAGCTCTCCCCACAGTGTGCATGGTTCATCTGTAAATGCAAGAACTGAGACCCTACATACTACTGAGAGTATCTCATCCGCACAGCAGAGCCTGGCAAGCTACCCGTGTGTATCTGATATTCCAAAAACAGTAACAATAATAGACCTCATTTACATGACCTGAATGAATGGGTTGAGGCGTTTCATGACCCTGGAGCTAACAAATGCCCTTGGGCTACACTAGCATGGGACAGGGGTGAATGGCAAAATGAGACAATGGAAAGACAAGTGATACAAGTGATGTTCATACAGTAGACAGTACTCGTTGCAAGATATGACACCAGGCAAATAAATGTGAGTATTGCCTCACATTTAGACACAATAGGGCATATAGATATAGCAGGACAGAATACAATATATATATATGTATATATATATATATATATATATATATATGTATATATATATATACACTGAATATACAATAAACATACTGAATGCAAGCATCTTGCTTGTATTCAGTCATAATCTTGTTCAACATTGGGGTCCATGGCTGTCTTTGGTATGTCAGTCTCAGTGTATATTCCAAATAATTGAAATGCTGTGCTGAAGTCTTAATGAAGACTACAGGAAAATCAGTTTGCCAGTGGCATAGTGGAGAACAAGGAAGATCTTACTCAGCAAAAGTCTGACATTGAAGGGAAAAAGCTTGTAAAGGTCTGGAATGTGATGATAAACACATCAGTTCAAGAAAATCAGCTGAGTGCAAGCATTCGGGACACCAGTTGGATGGCGAATTCCTATGTTCCTATGGACAAGAACATGCTGTGATCTCACAAGAGTTTCCAGGTGTAGGGGAACTGCCTTGATTTCACTCCTCGCAGTTTCCAGGCTCCAGCTCAGAAAAATCCCTGAAGGGAATCACTGACATGGTAGTCATCTTTTTCCCGGTATCCTCATTTGCACACTTTGTTCAAGCCCCATGGCTTGATTTTCACTCTTTTATCACCAGATTTTCTTTTATTACCAGATTTTCTCCTCATGGACTTTGGCTAGAGACAAAGCCTTGATATTGCTAAATATCTGTCCTGACCATTGTTTAATCAGGAGCATTCTTCTAGCTAGATTTGGGGTCAGAAACAGTGGGAATTCCAGACACAGAGCTGCATCTTTTGGTGACAATGTATATATGCAAATAATCTGAGATCTATTTTTAAACTATACTGGAACTGTTTAAGGGAAGAATAGCGAGGGAATTTATTATAGAAATGTAAAGGTAAGGTGCAAAAGGGTAGTTCTGGGATAAGGCATAAAGGCATGCACCAGACCTGAATTTAATCACAAGCAGCTCAAGCACCACTTTCTAATGATAACCCTGGATTTCCCTGTGCACCACCACCGTGGTCTGCAGGGTTCAAGCATATCTGCATCCTTGGAGCCTAGAACTGAACTGCTGGCCTGTTTGGATGACTACTGCTTAGTGGGAGTAGCGCCCAGAGCCCCTCAGCACTGCTTGGGAGGCTGTCCTTTCCTAGTAAAGTATGTAGGGATATGTTCATATACACACGTTGCAACTGGGTTTCAGTTGAACCAGGAACATAAATGTCCCTAAGGAGGACCCTTACTGCCTTCATTTTGGTCCCTCTTTGTATATATTCATCATTTGTGCCCGTTTCCTCTCTATTTTCCAGTTTGTTTCATGAAAGACAAAGTCACAGGAAATATCTGGGTTAATAGGCTAGAATCTTACTCTCTAGCCTTAGAGCATATGCCTAGGAAGCAACTGTGATGGACTCAGTCTGGTGGACTGGAGGAAGATTGTCATTGAGCCATCCCAAGCAGTGTGGAATAACAATGTTCTGCAGTGCAAGTGACCCCAGAGCAGCTCAGGACAAATTCTATGTGCTCTCCCTCATGAGGTATCTTTGTTCTTTAGAAAAGGAGCATCTGTCCAATTTCATACTCAATTGTTTCTCAATATTAGGATTCATAATTTCTGAAGGGCAGCAGAAACAGTTTCATTGATTTCTTTCTTCTCTAAAATACAATGAAAATGTGGATATTATAAAGCCGCCTACTCCTTACAGTCCGCTACAGGCAAACTTTTGCATTATGACTGTGACTATGTGGCTGGTATTAACTAAATAATCCATAAACATCGTATCTGGGTTTAAAATAAAGGAATGAAGGCAATGGTACACAGAGATGCTCCAGCTGAATTTCAAAAGGTGAGAAAAATAGGTAAAATGTGAAAATGGAAGCAGAGGAAAATGCTAATAAGCCAGGTTATTGAGAAATCTGAAAAGCGGTTCCTAAGAGTGTGCATTTACTCCTGTATAATGAGATCTGGGATAATCTGTAAAACATTTAGTTCTGATTGTTTTAAGGAGAAGAGATAAAATGTTTAATATGTAGCACCCGGGGTGTGCCTTTTCCCGAATTTTAAATGATAATCCTAATGAAACACCTATAATGTGCAAGAGATCAAGTCATTCAGTTTTCCCATCAGAGAGTGTAGTTGAGAACAATGGCACAGATGTTGTATATTCAAATGATGAGGTGAGAGCAGCTTAGAGGATAAGAGGATCTGAAGTGTCTAATATAAGATTATAATCATACTTCCACCTGGTCCTAGGACCCTCCTGCCAGACTTTGGCCAAGATGTTTCAGTAACACATAGGACCAAATGCTTTGTATATATTATAATTAAAAATGTATCTTAGGTCAGTTCTTAAAAGATGTGAAGAAAATTTGATCGTACTGATCATATAATGAATTCCTGGCGTCCTGAAATGTTGATGTGATGATTGGTGAGAGAATGCACATCAGTAAGAAGGGAACATCACAGGAACTTGGACTTAAAGAATCTTCAGTGAAGCTGGTCAATAGTCCTAACTTCCTTTCTCTGACTTTATTAAGTACCAGTCTAGAGAAAGTACTGGCATTTCTATGGAAAAGAAAACCAGCACTCTGAAATTTCTTTGGCTAAGTGTACCTAGGCATACAAAGGAAACTATTTTCCTGGTTTATTTTACTTCTTAACAAAGGAAATACAGCTTTCTTCTACAAGGAAGACTATTCAGAAGATTAAATCTTGTTTGGTGAGGTTCCTGAAATAAAAGCAGGAAAAAGACTACTTTAAAAATTTTTATTACACCATTGTGAGATAAACAGTTATAAAACTGGTCATGATTAAGTTTCAGTCATACAGTGTTCCAGCACCCATCCTTCCACCAGTGCACATTTCCCACCACCAATATCCCGACTCCCCTTCCCACCCCAGCTTGGCTCTATGGCAGGCACTTTGCCTCTCTCTCTCTCTCTCTCTCTCTCTCTCTCCTCTCTCTCTCCTCTCCTCTCCCTCCCTTCTCTTATATATTGTGGCTTGAAATACACACATTTAGGGGTTATCATGTATATCCCTTGCCTACATTCAATGCTCAGTTCTAGGCTGTTATTAATATTTCCAGCAATTATTAGCTTGGAAATAATAAGTTAGTACTATTATATATGTATATATGTATATATGTATATATGTATATTGTATAAAGTATATATGTATATATATATATATATATATTAGCACTGGTCCCTTCTCTGTCTTACCTAACCTCTGACTTCCACACACTTGTGGTAGATTCCACCCACTGACAAGACCACCTGATCCATGATTTACCTGGTCTTGGATATTAGTATCATACTATTTTTTTATATCCTGCAAATGGATGCGTATCTGTCCTGTTCATTCTGGCTAGTTTTATTCAACATGATCCTCTCCATGTCTATCCATTCATTGGCAAATTTAATAAATTTATTTTTCCTAACAGCTGCTTAGTATTCCATTGTGTAGATGTACCATAGTTTCTTTATCCAGCCATCTGTTCTCGGGCCCTCAGGTTGTTTCCAGATTCTGGCTATTGTGAATGTGTGCTGCTATGAACATAGAAGTGCAGATGTTGTTTCTGCTGTGCGTTTTTGGCTTCCCAGGGTAAATTCCCAGGAGTGGTATTACTGGGTCAAATGGGAGCTCAATTTTTAGTTTTTGGAGAAATACCTTGTTTGACTAAGCTGGTCTCTTCCCTTAGAATTTACATGAAGAATGGAGACAGTATATATAGTAAAATTATATATATATGCATACATATATATGATATGTATATATATATATAATTATAATACTAGAATCAAACCCAGCACCACAAACATGCAAGATAAGTATACTAGAATTGACCTATATCCCCAGTTTTCTTTTATAAAAAAAATTCCTTCCTTTTTTGGTTCTCCAAGTTAACCTTTCATTTTGTCTGATAGCACTAACATTTGCACCAAATACTTTCTGTCTGCTTCAGGCAGGTAAATTCCTATAACCTTCAATTCTACCTTCGTGCTTGAAAACCTAAGATTTTTTTTTATGGAACGAAAAACCTCTAGCTTCCTTAAAGAGGAAAGAAGTCTTCCTGTCCTTTAGCAGAAATCAAAGCTTAGTTCTAATAACCCCTTTTCTTTTTTATTATTGGCGTCTTAAAATGTTCATAAATTCTAGGGATCTCTGAACATTCTAAAGTAGTTAAATCTTTAAAAATGTATTCTTTTGGGGGATGAGCATAATAATTTTATCTATTTATTTTTTTAATTTTTAATTTATTTTTATTTTTGTTTACAACACTATTAATAATGATTTCTGTGGTGTTGGAATTTTGTCCACAAAATCATGTATTTCCTTTAGTGCGAGAAGTTAAAGTTTATGTCCCACGTGTTCCAGTCAAGCAAATACTAAGAAAGTTACTGACTACAAAAAATAATAAAGAACTTGAGTTGGGGAAGAGAAACTGAAGGCAAATGAGTTGAATAGAACGTCATAAATGAATAAAGACAGATGGATACCACGAGGAAAGAAATCACAAAGGCAAAAAGTCTTCAGACAGAAGTGATATTTTGTGTGTAAGAGTCCTAAAAATATTCACCAAACTGATGAATTGGGAGGTGGAGACACTGGGGAAGAAATGTGCGGCCATGGAGCAAATTTCTTTGGCAGGGTTTGCTCCCGGTCTGGCAAGGAACAATGGAGCTCCTAAACTAACTCCAGAGCCCCTCATGTGAGCGAGCTTTTCTTTAGCTCTCCGAACTTTTCTTTAGCTTTCAGGGACAGTGGATGAGCTGAGCAAATCCAAGTCTGGCTAGCTGGATGCATTCCCCTCTACATTTCGATTTTTAAATCCTCTTTAGTATTTTTTACCCTTAACTCCCCTACCAGCTTAATTTTGACAGGCCATTTCAGTGAGCAGCTGTCCCATGATTTCTTCACAATCACAGTACAGTGGGAGCTTTGAAAGAGTTTCACCTATCACCTTCATTCACTCTTTATAGTTTATTCAATCTCCTTCCCAAGGAATTCTCTGCACATTTCTTCACCTCTCCATAGCTCACTGTAAGCATACAAAGGCCCCCTAATTGTAGGTTCCTATGCACACAACAACACACAAGAAACAACTCCAAACAGTAAAGGTCACAATAGTAAAGAAATGTAGAAACCCACCAGGATTAGTGAGTGAAGATACTAGCCCAGATGACCCAACCAGTAATAATGAGCAAAGTAACCTCTCTGATAAGGCAATTAGAATAAAATTGTTGAAGATGCATAAGGAGCTAAAGAAACAATAAAATGTACTGCCAATAAAATACAAAAGCAGAAGTGAGGAAAATACAAATAACTACAAGGAGAAATGACAGGTCTGAAAAACTCACTGGAAGGCCTCAGCAGCAGAGTAACAGCCTCTGAGGACAGAATCAGTGAGCTCTAAAATGAGGTACAGAGACTCTCTAGACAACAGCAGACGATTGAAAAGAGCCTCAAAATAAACCAACAGATGACAAGATACATTCAGGGCGAATTCAAGAGAAACACTTAAGAATCACTGGGGTCCCAGGGAAGTAGGAAGAAAACCCTGATGAAGCAACTGTCAAAGCCATCGTTGCTAAAGCATTCTTGCACTCAGATTGGAAGCCTCAAGTGCTGGAGAAGAAGGCAGTTGGGCTAGAGAAAGGACCACTATGGCAATGATAGTTGGAAATGATCACTCTGGATACAAACTCCTGCTGAAAGTAGGGAAAGGAATAAACATGGTAACTTCTTAGGAACTTTGTTTCAAACTTTATGCCATGCCCAAAAGGAGGGAGAGATAGAGAGTGGCAGAGAGACAGAGAGACAGAGAGGCAGAAGGGCAGAGACAGATAGAGACAGAGTCAGAAGAGGTGCTTGCTGTAGAGGCAAGCTGGTGGTGATGGTTATGAGAGTTTTGGGGAGGAAAACTGGGGACATTGGTGATGGGAAGTGTATACTGGTGGAGGGATGGGAGTTGGAACACTGTATAACTGATACCCAACCATGATCAGCTTTGTGACTGTGTGTATCATGGTGATTCAATAAAAAACAAAGAAAGAAATACAGTGGCTTGGGGGTATAGAATAGCAGTTAGGGTGTTTGCCTTACATAGTCTGACCTGGATTTAATCTCCAGAATGCCATATGGTCTCGTGAATGCCACCAGGAGTGCATAACCAGGAGTGAGCCCTCAGCACCACAGAGAATGGCTCAGAACAAATGATTATTTATCATATTACATAATGATAAATAAAATATGTGTGCACCAAAAGCAATGGCAGTTATAAAAATAACAGGAAAAAATTGATAAAATATGTAATAAAATATTCAATTTACTATTCTCTGTGTGGATTGAAAGGATAGTTAAAGAAGGGAAACTTTAGGGGACAGTGAGATAGTGAAATGGTTAAGTCAATTGTCTTGAACACAGCAGATCTCAGTTCAGTCCCTAGCATCCCAAATGGTGCCTATGCCTCACCAGAAGTGGTCACTGAGCAGTCAGGAATAAGCCCTGAAAACCAGCAAGTGAGGGCCACAACCAAAAAATTTTGTGAAAAGAAGTTGCATTTTTAGACAAAAGAAAAGTTGTAAAGATAGTACCAGGTTTCCATATGCCTACATGCCACTTTCCTAATTGTAAACATCTATGACAGTATAATACATCCGTCACTCTAAATTAACCAGCACTGACATGTTATTATTAAATGCATCATTTATATATGTGATTGCAGCCGCACGGTTCATCAATAAATGCTGGATTTGGGCGTCAGAGTTTCAGAGATGACTACAAGAGTATGCTACCCGCATGGCAGAGCCTGGCAAGCTACCCGTGTCGTATTTGACATACCAAATACCAGTAACAATTTTAGACCTTATTCCCATGACCTGATGGAACGGTTTAAGGCTCTTTATGTTCCTGGAGCAAGCATGTGTCCTTGGGCTCTACTAGCATGAGACAGGACATATGAAGATGTTACTGGTGCCGGCTCGAGCCAATCGATGATGAACGGGAAGATAGTGATACAGTGATACATCATTCATTCATATTTTGATAGGGTAGCTTGGAACTTTTCTGGCTGAGTATATCAACCCTGTGTTATGGATTGACTGAATGCATGGTGCTTGGGCCAGTGATGAAGTGTTGCTAGGTAAGGGCATATTCGAGAACCATCAGAGTTACCCTCAAGTGAGCCTTGTGGAGCCAGGGATAGAACTCAGAGCTGTGAGCATGCTCGCCATAGGCCCTACCATCTGAGCTATCTTCCCAGCTCAATTTATTAATATTTCCTTAGATTTTAAACTTAATGTTCCTTTTCTGTTCTAGGATCACATCCAGGATAGAATATTATTTCTAGTCATCATGTGACCAACTCTAAAAAAGAGTTGCACTGAACTCTTTTTAGCTGCAACAGTTTCTTAGAGTATTCTTGTTTGTTGATGCCTTTACAGAAGTTTGATTTGGGGGCTAATAACCTTACTGAAACACTATTCACATCACATACAATTCATCCATTCTAAGTATGTGATTTGATACTTTTAGGATATGAAGAGTTATGAAGCCATCTCTGCAATTTTGAAACAAATCACCCTGAACAAGAAATGCTATTCTCGTTATCACCCTGAAAGTCCATATCCCCTCACTCCCTAGGCAACCACTAATCTACTTTCCGTCTCTGCAGATTTGCCTAGTATGAACATTTCATATCAGTAGAATCATATGATGTGTGGCTTTTGTGACCTAATTTTTCCCTTAGTATAATATTTTCAAGATTTCACTCATGCTGGAGTGTGTATTCCTTTTTTTGGCAGAATAACTTTTCATTATATGTATGAGCCACATTTTGTTTATATACTCCAAATATATAAATACCTGAGCAGTTTACACTTCTTGAATATTATAAACATTGCTAATAATTTTTTTGCCTCTATTATCACTTCTGTATATCTCGTGTCTATTTTCTTTAACTATTTCCTAATAGTTTCACTATTTACTCTACAACTTAAATTTCCTGCTCCATTTTTTGGATCAACTTTCTTAGCTTAGAAACTCTAGTATGATGTTTAATAGCAAAGATAAGAGTGAGATAAAGTAGTCAGGAACCCTACCACCATCATAGAAAAGCTCATACAGAGACAGTGACAGGAAGTTTTGATGTATATTAGGAAGATCCCATTCGCAACTCATTCTTGACAGGAACTTTGCCTGAGCTCATGTTTGCAAACAAAGTGAGTAAATTCCTTAAAAGAAACTCATTCTAATTATGGGTTGTATGCTACTGTCCCTCCACTTTTGGTGCTGTGTGTAGCAGCACTCCCAGAATTAACTGTCTTTACAGAAAATAAAATTAAACTTTACTGGAAAACAAGTTACCCATGAAAGAAAGAACCCTGTTGACTGTATGTCATAGACTATATTTGTCCTTTGACATGCATCTATCTCCAAGAACCATTGTGCTCACTCTGGGGAATTAACTAGGTTGACCTCTCTTCCCATACTGCCTTCCTTTTGTGTGACAGCAAACACCTCTCCCTAATAAAATATTTGTCTGGGAAAAGAGTGTTGACTTCCTATAAATTTCTATTTTTGGAGAGCCAATAGAACTGGGGTCTACAATATATTCATGTTTCTTTCCAGATGTTTCTTGGGAGAACACATTCAGTACTTCATCATGAAGTACTATATTTCTACATCTGCTCAGTATTAGGGTGATAAAACGATTCTATTTCTAGTTCTCCATGAAAGTACAGTATGGTTTTTTGGGATTGGTGGTGGTTGGGGTCATGCCTGACTGTGCTCAGGGCTCACTCCTGGACATGTGCTCAGGGATTACTCCTAGTGGAGCTCCAGGGACTATGTGCTTTTCATGGAATGAACTAGTTGGCTGCTTGCAAAAAGCACCCTACATACTGTACTGTATCTGTGGCCCCAAGAATATTAGCTTTAATTGAATATTTTTCTGTATTTAAAAATTATTCTGCGATTGAGTTATATTTAATTTTGAAATGTTGAACCAAACTTGAGTTCCCAGAAGACATTCTGCTTGTTTTTATAAAATTTTCTTTTAATTGCCCTGATTTATAAAACTTCCAGTTACAGGGGCCAGAGCGATAGTCCAGCAGGTAGAGCGCTTGCCTTGCACGCAGCCGACCTGGGTTTGTTCCCCAGCATCCCATATGGTCCCCTGAGCACTGCCAGGAGTGATTCCTGAGTGCTGAGCCAGGTGCAACCCCTGAGCATCGCTGGGTGTGACCCAAAAAGTAAAAATAAAATAAATAAAATAAAATAAAAACTTCCAGTTACAGGGTTTTATGCATATAACTTCTGGCCGCATACATTCCACCAGAGTATTTGCTTTCCTCCACTATTGCCTCAGGACACCCACCTAAAACCTTCTCCCTTCCCTGCCATCTCAACTCCATAGTAAACTCAGTTCTTTAGATCAGTTCTCAGGTTCAATCTATTGCCTTTGGACATTTGTTGTTTTGTTATATGCTTCTTTATAGCCACTTGTGAGAAAAATATTCTACTTTCTTATCTTATCATTTTATCTTATTTTTATAATATAAAATAAGATATATTTTATCTTATCATTTTAACTTATCATTCTGGCTGACTTGTTCAGCATGATATCTCTAGTTCTATTCATCTAGCACTAAATTTCAAGATTTTGTCTTTTATTATATCAGAGTAGTATTCCATTGTGTGTATGCACCATCGTTTCTTTATCCAGTCATCTCTTCTTGGATACTGGATTTCTTACAGAATTTGGCTATTGCAAATAGTGCTACAATGGATATAGAAGTTAAAATGTATTTTTTGAAATATTAATTTTAAACCCCTGGGGTAGCTGCACAAAAGTGGAGTTTATAGGCGATCTTGGAAGTTCAATTTTTTGTTTGGAGGAGGAGTGACCATATAGTTCTACAAAATAGTTGTAGGAAATGAATAAGAAGACATTTTCCCTAGCAGGGGATGGGGCATCTTTATTTCTTTATCATCCCACCAACTCTGGTTGTTTTATGTTCTTTTAAAAGTGGTCCAGTCCTCTTTGTGTAAGATGGCACCTCATTATTGTTTTGATTTGCATTTTCCTGATGATAACTGACGCACAGCATTTTTTCCATTCACTTATGGAAAAAGTGCATGTCTTTCTTCCTTAAGTTCTGTTCATCTCTTATCCCCATTTCTGGAAGAGATGGTTGACTTGTTCAGTTTTGCAAAGCTTTATATATTTTGAATATTAGATAGTTGTTAGATGTAGGTGGGCAAATATTCTATCCAAGTCTGGGTGGTGGTATTATTTTTACTCTGGTCTTTCTTTCTTTTTTTAATTTAATTTAATTTAATTATACCAACATGAGATATACAATTGAAAAGATATTCATGATTGGGTTTCAGTCATAAAGTGTTCCAGCACCCGTCCCACCAGTGCCCATTTCCACCAGTGCCCATTTCCCACCACCAAGCTCCCTAGATTCCCTGGCCCCTCCCCAGAGCACTTTTCCTCCTCTCTCTCTTTCTTTCTCTCTCTCTCTTTTTTCTCTCTCTTTCTTTCTCTCTTTCTTTCTTTCTTTCTTTCTTTCTTTCTTTCTTTCTTTCTTTCTTTCTTTCTTTCTTTCTTTCTTTCTTTCTTTCTTTCTTTCTTTCTTTCTTTCTTTCTTTCCTTTCTTTCTTTCCTTCCTTCTTTCTTTCTTCTTTCTTTCTTCCTTCCTTCCTTCCTTCCTTCCTTCCCTTCCTTCCTTCCTTCCTTCCTTCCTTCCTTTCTTTCTTTCTTTCTTTCTTTCTTTTCTTTCTTTCTTTCTTTCTTTCTTTCTTTCTTTCTTTCTTTCTTTCTCTCTTTCTTTCTTTCTTTCTTTCTTTCTTTCTTTCTTTCTTTCTTTCTTTCTTTCTTTCTTTCTTTCTTTCTTCTTTCTTTCTCTCTTTCTTTCTTTCTCTCTCTTTTCTTTCTTTCTTTCTTTCTTTCTTTCTTTCTTTCTTTCTTTCTTTCTTTCTTTCTTTCTTTCTTTCTTTCTTTCTTTCCTTCCTTCCTTCCTTTCTTTCTTTCTTTCTTTCTTTCTTCCTTCCTTCCTTCCTTCCTTCCTTCCTTCCTTCCTTCCTTCCTTCCTTTCCTTTCTTTTCCTTCTTTCTTTTCTTTCTTTCTGGTCCATAGTTCTTGGTCTCTAATAAAATGACTACTTATTTAAAAAAGAAATGTGTGAGATGAGGAGTGTGGAGGGGCAGACAGAAAAAGATAAGGGGGGGCTCATTATTTTCAAGTTTTTGTTTCCTTATCATTTCCATTCTTTTAAGTTTGGATAATTTTAAATATAAGAAACTATGTTGATGCTAAAATTTATATTCAGAGTTTTTGAAGTATAATTATATGTTGATACTTTATATATATTTATTAATTATATTTTTATTTCATCATTAAAGGTAACTGAAGTTTGATGTTATTTTGCTAAATTCAATGTGTCTCAAATTAGCTTTGTTCTGTATTAATTTTATTTTCTTTTCAGAATGTTTCATGCTATTCTAATTGTTCTTTAGTTGGATATATTTCATAAAAGAAAGCTATGTTTTGATATTGTATCACAGAAGAATATCTTAGATGATCTGAAACTGTTATAAATTCTCTATATTGGGGCTTGAGTGATACTACAACAGTTATGGCCTTGCACTGGATGACCTGGATTTTATCCTCAGTATCTGATGAGGTTGCCAGGAGTGAGTCCTGGATGCAAAGCCAGGGATAACTCCTGAGCATTGCCAGGTGTGACCCAAAAACCAAAAGAGAAAAAAAGAAGATACAAGTATTCTATAATAATTTCTTTATATATTTAAAACAAAGCAGGGTAGTGAAATATGTTAAATGAAGAAAAATGCAAATATTCTACCAACTCAGATAGTAGAGACTATTGAAAAAATATGAAACAATAATTAATTATTATGAATATATTTTGTTTCAAAATTTTAGTTATTTTCATAATAGCCAGAGTCAACTAATTATGATTGTTTTGATAAATTTCCACATACATATTACAAAACTTTTCTCACTTCAAATGTTTGATATGGAAAATACTGGTAAATGCATCCCACATAAATTCACTGTATCACTGTATCACTGTCTTCCTGTACATCATCGATTTGCTCGAGTGGGCATCAGTAACATCTCAATACGTCCAGTCACATGCGAGATAGCCACATAAATTAAGTCTTTTATTAAGCCAATAATTTTTCAATATAAAGTTTAAAAGCCTAAAAAAAGTTGAGAAAAATTAGGCACAACAAAAAATGAAATAAATATGATTTCTCTTCTCACAAGGAAATTTAGTCTCAGTTGTCAAAAAACATTTATAAAGTGCCACTGAGAACGTAACAAAGCTAGGATTTTCACCCTTACTTTGATGTAAAAATGCTTTTGTTTAGTAATGAAAATATTTGGAATAAAGAAGAAAAATACATAAAGGAGCAGTATATTAAAATCTGATTCTGAAGGAAAAGGGGTTTACAAGTTCATGTTATTAGGTCATGTTGGGCGGCATCTAAGGTGCTTTCAGTAAATATCTGTAATTTCTGGACCCATACTTATTTTTCAATTTCTTGAAGATTTTATTGTTATTATTTTACAGAAATTATTTTTAACATATTTTGGGGGATTTGCCTCCCAAGATTTAGGCCAAGAAATTATTTAAGAAACAAGGATTTTAGTAAGGAGTTAGGCTAAGATGAAATCACTACTTGTTTGGAACTGATGAATTTTCAGAGAAGTATAAAAGGCTTTCTTTAAAATCTAAATTTAAAAATTGTTTTTATTTATTTCAATCCCTCTCCTTTCTCTGTATCTGTCACTGTTATATTACTGATGTTGTTACTGAAAAGACTGAGGTGACACACACACCTAACAATGACATGCACACATTTTCAGCTATGGTGCTCGCCAGGGAGCAACTTGGGTTCTGCTACTGTTCTGCTACACGCACCTGTGGCTCCGGTACTCACCATGGCCTGCAGCCCTTTTGAATTGCGATGTTTACATTAATACTCATCAGGGATTGTACTCTTAGTTGAGATACACAAGTTGTGTTTGTGAGGCTCACATATCTTTTCATTGCAGTGCCTGCCAAAGGTTGCAACCACTTTTTGCACTTGAGTGGGGTGCAGTCAGAAATCACTTGTTTTTCTTGAGGATCACAGATGAAAGAGCTTACAAGGTTATGTTTGGTTCATGTGGGGTCACCAGGGATTCCAACTTATGACTACTTTGTTGCAGGGCAGATGCTCTAAACCACTGTGTTACTCCTTTGGCATCATAAGGTATTTTTATTTACCATTAGTTTCTTTTGTTCCATCAATTTATATTTTTTTCCAGCATTCTTTTCTATAAGGTACAAAGTGCTCAGTTTCTTGAGTGCTCATCAGAGCAGATGTCTGGAAAATGTCAGTGATTTCTTCTAACGTCACCCTTCAGTGTCATTCAATTTTCTGATAACTTTAAATAGATTCCATTGTTCCAAAATTTTCCTTGACTTGTTAATTTACCATTAATGATGTTTTGAAATAAATTTTAAAATAATGTATACTTCCTTTAGATACATATATTATAGTTCATGATTTAAGTAATGTGAATATTGACATTATTTTTTGAACAATGTTTTTGAATATTATAATTCAAAAGATCACATAGCCACCCACATACAAGATGGTCAGACTTCTTTGTCAAGACTCTGAACGAACGGTTTGAGGCTCTTCATATTCCTGGAGCAAGAAGATGCCATTGGGCTACAATGGCATGTGACAGGGACAAATGGAAATGTTACTGGCACCCACTTGAGCAAATCGATGGATAACGGGATGTCAAGTGATCAAGTGACCAAGTGAATTAAGTTTATAAATTTTGAAAATCAAAGTATTATATTTTTGTATCACTGTATCACTGTCTTCCCATAGTTCATCAATTTGCTCGAGCGGGCACCAGTAACATCTCCATACATCCTGTTGCAAGCAAGTGTAACCCAAGGGCATCTGCTTGCTCCAGGGACAGGAAGAGCCTCAAAAAAGCAAAAAAAAAACCCATTCTTCAGGTCATGGAATTGAGGTCCATAATTATTACTAATTTTTGGCATAACAAATAAATAAAACATGGGTAGCTTGCCAGGCTCTGCCATGTAGGTGGTATACTATCAGTAGAAGGCTCTCATTTCGAGCATTCACTGATGAAACTTACATATTTTTGTATGTGGGGATTAATTTGTTAATTTTAAGAAGTCATCAATATTTGAAATTGTGAGCGATTATAATGTAAAAATGACCCTAGTACTCCAGAAATAAATATATAGAAATGTGATTCATTGTTTATAGATGACATGTTTATAGTGTTTAGAAATTTATAGGAAATTTATAGAATTTAATTAAAAAAGAAAGAAAGGGCATATGACCTAACTGAAAATATACTGATGTAAATTTCTTCCCAAGAAATTTGCTCTTGAATGGGACTAATTAGTGTGAGATTTCCCTTAATGTATATGTACATATTATGCAATTGAAATTTGGAACACAAATATATTAAAAAATTATACAAATACTCCTAAGATATATTTTATAGGGAAAATACCTAAGGAATTGTCTAGAAAATATGGAGATCAGTTCTGATGGAAAATTTTTAAAAATTATTTCACAAAGTCAGTATTTATTTAAATCAAAGCAAAACTTGTGTGGGAACAGACACATCAGGGAAATAGAAGAGAGACTTCAAAATAAATGCCGGTGAATGAATGAAAATTTAATATATGACTAAATTTATTACTTCTATGAGAAATATGTTACTTAATAAAAGTGTCAGAACTATTAGCTTTCCAGCTAAATTGTTTTTTTTGACACCATATCCAAGGACATATTCCTCATAGTCCCTCTTAGGGTTTTAGTTAGATGGCCAGACCTGGTAACCTATACTTCACTCAAGAAACAATAATGAAATAAACAAAAACAGTGGCTTGAATGTATAGGAGAATAAAGAAGTGCACATTTTCTTGGAAGATGGTGATAAAAGGATCCATGAATTCCTGTCTCTGTCTCCTCATAGCGTGCATCAGCATAGTAAAAATTGTTTTATTTCTTACTTGAAAAAACAGAAATTGGGGATTTGTGATAATCTGAACACTGAGCAAAGATGAAGGGACAGATATCTACATCTCAGTCTCTGTGCAGAAAAAACAGAGAAGTCAGTTCAGGACAAAAGATCAAAAGGTAAATTAGAAGCATAAGCTTTAAGAAGAATATCATCAGCTAAAAGTACTCATAGGAGAAAGACAACACAATCCAAAGTTTTACAATGTTACATTCACAATTTGTTTAATAAAATTTTAATACACCAAGAACTGAGAAGATGGAATATCTTTTCAAGAGAAAAATATGGGGCCGGAGCAATAGTCCAGCGGGTAGGGCGTTTGCCTTGCACGTGGCCAGCCCATGCCAGCCTGGGTTCCATCCCGGCATCCCATATGGTCCCCCAAACACCGCCAGGAGTAATTCCTGAGTGAAGAGCCAGGAGTAACCCCTGAGCATCGCCGGGTGTGACCCAAAAAAAAAAAAAAAAAAAAAGAAAGAAAAAAGAGAACAATACAACAATCAAGAATGATATAATCATTGAACAACAAATAAAGTGACACCAAATGAATCCATCATAGGCTACAACTATATATAAGGTTATTTAAGTGATAGCAATGACGATCCTTGATCAGGTAAAGTTTTTTTAATGAATAAAAATGTGTCCAGAGAAAGGAATTCAACATAAAGATATGTTTGTAAAATTACAAAATACAGAAAGAGAAAAATAAATTTAGAAATAAAAAATTCTTTTCTGCACATAAAATCCAAAATGATATGATAAAGAAAATATATGTAAATCTGAAGTGATAAATAATATCTAATGTGAAGGTGTGTCCATAAATAAGGAAGAGGAGGAGGAAAAGAAGGAAGAGGGAGAGGAGGAAGAGGAGAAGCAGTAGGAGGACGCAGAGGAGAAGGAGGAGGAAGAGAAGGAGAAGAGGAACAGGAAGAGAAGGAGGAGATGAGAAGGAGGAGGAAGTGAAGGAGAAGGGCAAGATGAAGAAGAAGACAATGAAGAGGAGGAGAAGGAGGAGAAGAGGAAGAAGAAGAGAAAGAAGAGGTAGAATAATAATAATAATAATAATAATAATAATAAGAAGAAGAAGAAGAAGAAGAAGAAGAAGAAGAAGAAGAAGAAGAAGAAGAAGAAGAAAAGCAGGAGGAGGAGGAGGTGGAGTAGAAGAAGAAGGTGAAGGAGGAGAAGGAGGAGAAGGAGGAGGAGAAGGAGAAGGAGGAGAAGGAGAACAAGGAGAAGGACAAGAAAAAAAGAAGAGAAAGGAGGAAAGAAAGAAGAGCAACAGTGATAGTAGCAGCTGCTTGGGTGACCATGTAGTACCAGAAATCAAACCAGAGGTTTTGGTATGTAAGGCAAGTGCTTAACCCCTCGTCTACATATCTAGCTCTTGATTTTATTCCTTAAAAAAAGTATTTGAGTCATATTGCACAACTAGTAGGGTGTTTGCCTTGCACAACAGTTGAACCAAGTTCAATTGCCTGCAACCCATATGGTCCCCTAAATGCACCAGGAGTGATCCCTAAGTGAAGTTCGAAGAGTAAAACCCAAGCACCATAGGGGTGGCCCTAAAACAAAGAAAAAAGATACTTTGGACTGGAAAGATAATTCGAGGGTTTACCCTAGTTCATTCCCCAGTGTCATATATAGTTCCATGAGCAACGCTAAAAGTGATCCCTGAACACAGTGTCAAGAATAAGCCAGGAGAACTGTTGGGTGTATCCCCCAAACTAAACAAAAACTAAAAACTATCTTCATAAATTACAGGCCAATATTCCTAATGGGTGTAGTTACAAATATCTTCAATAAAATCATAATGGTTATTCAGCAACATGTTAAAAGAATTATACATAATGTCAAAATGGGATTTATTCCAGACATGTAAGAATGTTTCAACATATGAAAGTCAATTGATATAACACACCACATCAACAAAAGGAAAAAAATTATATATGCCTAATAATAGCTGCATAGAAAATATTTGACAAGATCAAACATGCACTTATGAGAAGATTCCTTAATAAAATAGGATTAGGGGCCGGAGCGATAGCCCAGCGGGTAGGGCATCTGCCTTTTGCACGCGGCTGGCCTATGCCAGCCTGGGTTCGATCCCGGCATCCCATATGGTTCCCCGAGCACCGCCAGGAGTGATTCCTGAGTGCAGAGCCAGGAGAAACCCTTGAGCATTGCCGGGTGTGACCCAAAAGGCAAAAAAAAAATAAAATAAAATAAAATAAAATAGGATTAGAAGAAATGTATTTCAACACAACTAAAATAATATAAACATTTCAAAACTTAAATTTTATTGACATCATAATTTTTCCTATGATAGCTTAGATACAAGACAAAATCAATACACAATGTTGACTTCAGTGTTATTTTTGGGAATTTGATTCCAACAACAGAAACAAAAGTGAGAAACCTATAAATGGGGTTACATTAACTGGCAAAGCTTCTACACAGCAAAATTATCATTGAATAAAAAATTCACTACGGATCTGAAAGTAGAGTGCATAGGGCACTTGCCTTGGGTTTAATCCCCAACCACATCTATGACCCCCTGAGGCCCCTAAGAGTGACTCCTGAGCTCCAGAGACAGGAGTAAGCCACATGTATCGCTGTGTCATGCCAAAACAAAAATAAAAATAAATAAAAATAAAGCCTACTAAAATTTTTTAGATACCATACATCTGATGGAACAGACATCTCTGAATGCAGCAGTTATGTGTACCTAAGTTGAGAAGTCAATATGATGAACAACCTAAAACCTGAGCTGCGCAGGAGGAAGAGAGTGGCATGGAATGCCTTCAAAATCATCAAAGAAATAGCTAAAAAGACAAAGAACCTCCGGCTCCGGGCACATCTCTTCAACTCCACTGATCTTCCTGCATTAACATACACCTCAGAGACCTGGGCCTACAAAAGCAGGATGAGAATGCTATTCGGGTCTCCTAAAGAGGAATCAAAAGAGCTATGCTCGGAATATCACGCCTCACTCAAGTGAAAGAAGGAATCCTGAGCTCCAACCTCCGTCACTGTTCCAGAGTCAGGGATGCTATCTAGTTTGCCACTTGATCACTTGCTCACTTGAACCCCGTTATTCATCTATTTGCTCAAGCGGGCACCAGTAACATTTCCATTGGACCCTATCACATGCCAGTGTAGCCCAATGGCATCTGCTTGATTCAGGAATATGAAGAGCCTCAAACCATTCCTTCAGGGTCTTGACAAGGAAGTCTGACCACCTTGTAGGTGGGCGACCACGTGATCTTTTGACATTCCGTGGGATCCATTCGGTAATGGCTCTAGTCCAGCGGTCGTCTCCAAATCGCATTACATGTCCAGCCCATCTGATTTTCGATGCCTTGGCAAACGATACAGCCGTACCTGATTCTGGAATAGCTACGGAGGTCGGAACTCCGATTCCTTCTCTCACTTGAGTGAGACGTGATATTCCAAGCATAGCTCTTTCGATGTCCTCTCTGGGAGACCCGAATAGCATTCTCATCCTGCTTTCCTACGGCCCAGGTCTCTGAGGCATATGTTAATGCAGGGAGAACGATGGAGTTGAAGAGATGTGCCTGGAGCCGGAGGTTCTTTGTCCTTTTAGCTATTTCTCCGATGCTTTTGAAGGCATTCCATGCCTCTCTCTTCCTCCTGCGCAGCTCAGGTTTTAGGTTGTTCATCATGTTGACTTCTCGACCTAGGTACACATAACTACTGCATTCAGAGATGTCTATTCCATTGAGAGTGAATGGGGCTTCTGGAACTAGTTCATTTTTCATAAACATATTTTTCTTTAGATTCAGCTGTACACCTATCTTTCCACATTCTCGGTTAAAGTCAGCCAGCATTTGTGCCGCTTGGCTAATGTTTGGTGTTATTAGAACGATGTCATCAGCAAAGCAGAGGTGGTGTAGTTGCTGACCATCTATCTTCACTCCCATTCCTTCCCATTCTAATTGTCGCATGATGTTCTCGAGAGTGGCGCTGAAGAGTTTTGGTGAAATGGTATCACCCTGTCGAACCCCTCTTTTGACATCAATGATCACTTCCTTGTAGAAGGAAGTGATCTCGTTGCCAAGGTATCAAAACTCAGATGGGCTGGACATGTAATGCTATTTGGAGATGACCGCTGGACTAGAGCCATTATCGACTGGATCGAAAGGGATGTCAAAAGATCACGTTATACATTTTTGTTTTGTTTTGGGGCCACACCTGGAGAGGCACAGGGGCTACATACTCCTGGCTCTGCACTCAGGAATTACTCCTGGTAGTGCTCAGGGGGCCATATGGGATGCCAGGGATCAAATCCAGGTTTGCCACTTTTTTAAGGCAAGCACTCTACCTGCTGTACTGTCCCTCTGGCCCTAAAGTACATTTTTTGATACTTGAATATTTTGCTACTGAAGTTTGATATCAAAATAAATTATGCTTTAAATATTTAAAAAAAAGATCACGTGGCCGCCCACATACAAGATGGTCAGACTTCTTCCTCAAGCAGTTTGAGGCTCTTTGTACTCCTGAAGCAACCAGATGCCATTGGGCTACATTGGCACGCAATAGGGTCAAATGGAAATATTACTGGCGCCCTCTCTAGCAAATCGATGAATAACGGGATGTCAAGTGATCAAGTGATCCTACATCTGACAAGATATATAAAGCATTGACAAAACACAGAAATCAAAGCTGTAACAGTCTTGTTATCAAACAGTGGTGAAACAGACTGAAGGTATTCTTCACCAGTATGATCTCCCTCCGGTTTTAGATGAGAATCAAAGTAAGGCAAGAGACAAAGCCATATAAAGCAGCCATCTTGCTCTGAGTACAAACTAAGGTTGCCAGAGAGAGGGAGGAGCGAAGGTTGAAAGGATAAAGTCCAATGAACTATATTATAGGTAACTCAGTAGTGGGTGTGATGGAGTCACAGATGTTTGAGGTAGTGTAAAGCACACTCCAAAACCATGTACGATCCTTTTATAAACATATAGTTATAGATATCTTTTATTCCTTTATTTATATTAAATCTTTCTCAAATATTGTGCAATAAGTAAATACAATTTTAAAATTATATTGAATTGACCTGTTTTGGGTTACACTGAGTGGTGCTCAGAGTTCAGACCTGGTTCTGCATTCAGGGATCACTCCCGGTGGGGCTGGAGGGAAGAATGTGGAGTGCCGAAGACTGGACCTGGGGGCCACTAGCAAGACAAGAGCCCTGCTTGCTGTGTTAAGCCTCCAGCCCCATTACTTAAAACCTTTATTTTAGACTCACGATTTACTATATTGCCAATGACAGGGTTTTATGTGTGCAACATTGAAATACCACAACCCCACCGAGTGTCCATTTTTGCCTTCACCGTTTGTCTCAGGGTCTCCCTCGCTCAACCCTCTGCCTTTCCCAGTGGTGGCAAGCTCAGATCTGTACACAAGTTCCCAGATTCTTTAGTCTTGGCCCATTTGTTATTTCCTTTCTATGCATCCTTATATGTATTTTAATGTCCTTCTTTTCTACTTTTTTTATTCATGTCATTTTGGGGTAAGTATGATTGACTTTTATCTTTATAGATCTCCTTGCCCACTTTGTTATTTTTTTAATGTAAGCCAGATTTTGTGAAAATTGACCCCTGTGCATTATTGTATTCTTATAAATATGTAGAGCTTCTTTTGCAATGTAGATAAATGGCTTTAAAGCAGCTTGATATTCTTTTTTGGGTCTTGCTTTATGTTTTGTTAGGTAGACATAGAGCACAGTTTAACCTAAGATAGCATTTTCCTTAATACTGAGGCAAAAGTTTTCCAGGCTTCTACCAACCCCTACAGTTACGTGGATTTTCCCTCTTAGATCGTGGAAACAGGCACTACTCTGTATTTTTTATTGTATTGTGTTTTTTAATGCCAATATCAAGTACTGATGAGGGAAAAATAACAGAGTTTTGCTTCATTGCACTTGAAATGTAAAATCATAGTTGCTTTAGAAAACAATCTGGTAGGCTGTCTTGCATACACTTTCCATATGATACTTAGTTTGAATTCTAGATGTTTACCAAAAGAAGGAAAAACTTATATCCACAAAAAGTAAATGTTTGCAGTGGAATAATGTATAATAGATAAAAACTAGAGAGCGGATGAACAAATGGAATTTTATTCAGCACCATGGGTGTATACTTACTACATCCATTATGCTAAGTAAATAAGTCAGATGTTAAAGTCTGTGCTAGATGATTCTTTTAGTCCAAAATCCTTTAAAAGTGCAAAACTATAGTAGCAGAAAGTAGACCAGTGCCTGTTCTGAAATGGAAATGGGGGAATAAAAGAATATGTGGTTCTTTGGTGATAGAGTGGTACGATTTCTTATTGTGATACATTATAATAGTCTCAAAAAAAGTCTATGATTTCAATTCACCAAACCATAGACTTAAATAAATTTTACTTTGTATAAACCATACTTTAACTTTTAAAAGACGGAATGAGGAAAAAGATGTCCTTTATGACTTAAAATGCCCAAGTGTGAGTAAACAAATAATATTACCCTTGCAGTTTTCATAATTTAGGAATTAAAGAGAACTTCTTAAAGCCAGAGATTTAGATGCCACAAAATCGCTACTTTCTGTGGCAAAATAAAAAATGGACAAATTACATCACAAAAATAGCAAAATGTAAATTAAGAAGAGTAAATTGTCCATATTATACAAAACTACAAATTGTCAATAACATACAACACTGTTAAATAACTGACTTCTGAAAAGTCATAGCAGAGCAGATTTAAGTGGTCATAGTCATAGCAGAGCAGATTTAAATGGTAACAAGATGTTTAAATTAACTGGTAGCCAGAATGCAATTATAAAGAGCTACAATACATCAGTTTATATTCATTAGAAATAGAGACACACTTGGTACTTTCTGGAATTTAAAGATAATAATACCATACTGGAGAAAATGTTCAGTATTATAGCCTTTTGAAAAAGTAATCTAGCAGTATTTATTAAATATATGCTTAAAATAAAAGCACATAATCATTTAACCTTACCAGACTTCTTCCACATATGCCCATAGAAATAAAAGCAGACATATTAATGAACATGAGCACTAAAATGTTTATAGCAACATTACTTTTAATGGTACAAAACTAGACCTAAGTGGATGCTGTCCAAAGGAGGATCAGTATAAATTCTACTGCTTGTAAATTATATTCTATTGAGCAATCAGTTAAATGAGTGAATTTGAGTTAGTGAAGGTAAAATCAGTCCATCAATCATTCATTTATGCTTTCTTATTTTCCCCATTATCTGTTGTTGCAATAACTGGTCATTGCAACAACAGATAAGTCACCCAACAGATAGGGTTTACATGCATGCCTAGCATTGGTACTTATAGGATTCCTTTTAGGTGCTTGCTTTTTCATCCACCACCAAGTATTGAGAAAGAAAAGCAAGATGCAAATTATAGTAGTAATAGCTTACTACCATTTTTTTGTAAAACAAAGAAGATGCACTTCCACACATATATGTCTATGTATGTGTATGAATATGTTTAGTATTATTAGCATAACAGAAAAACATGGAAAGACACAAACCAAAATTTTCAAAACATTTTATTCAAGTGCTATGATTTACAGTAATGGTAATGAGGGTCTCATGCTTACATTGTTATAAAACCACAGTCAATACCAAAATACCCACCTCCCTCTACAAAGCCTTACCCCTACAAGGCCCCTCTGTTCAACCCTCTCCCTGCAATCTCAGTTCTGTGGACCAGTGCTCCAGTACTGCCGTGTTTGGCCATTTGTTGCTCCCCCTACTATGATTCATTAAATACCGCATTTGCTAGAGATCGTTGTGTATCTCTCCTTTTCATTACTATCCAGTATGCTGCCTCCAGTTCTACCATTTACTTACAAATTGCATAACTTTTTACTTAGAATTGCATAACACTCCATTGTGAATATGCAATAACTTTTGATACATTTATCCATAGTGGTACATCTGGCTTGTTTCCATGTCTTGATGATTATTTTAACTGACAATAGACATGCATGCCTCCCTTGGGGTAGCATTTTTGTTTGAATTTGTTCCAGCTTATGATCTATCTTACAGACTGTTTTATATGTACTACAGTAGAATGTATATTTGTGAGTTTTGTGTATGTTTTTGTATCTGTGTGTGTTGTGTGTGTTGTATGTGTGTTGTATGTGTATTGTATGTTTGTTGTATGTATGTGTGTACATTTCTTCATCTTTCTTTCTTCATCTTCTTTTCTTCATCTTCTTCCTCCTCTCTTCTTTTCTTATTCTTCCTCTTTTTCTTCCTCCTCCTCTTCCTCCTCCTTTTCCTCCTCCCCCTTCTCTTCTTAATCACCCTCCTCCATCAGCCAGTGATCAGGGCTTAATACTGGCTATGTGCTCAGAGATCTTTCTTTTGACGGGCTTGGAAGACCTAATGGTGCTGGGAATTAAACATAGGTCAGGCTCATCCAAGCACTGAATACTGTGTTTCACTCCACTATTTCTTCTCTCCTGCTGGAGTTGTTCACCAAAGTTTTGAGTGAAATTTTTACTTTTCAGCTTTATCCACACTGCTTCTGACACTTACTGCTGTATTCTTAAGTTACTTTGCTTCTATTTGAAAAATTTCTTTCAGTTTTCATCAGGCTGTCTTCAATTTTATTGATTCTCTGCTCAAATGTTTTTTTCAGATCATTGAACATTGATATGCTAGTTTTCTAAAGACTTCTTCAGGCAGATTCAGAGCTTTAATGTAATTGGGAGGCTTCTGGATTGTTTTTACCCTCTGTTGTCAGTTCTGTGTTCTTCCCCCCCCACACACACACCCATTTATAGTGATGATATATTCACTGGAGACTGGGGTTGAGGTGGATGATACTGTCGATGTGTAGAGAGTACCTCAGGCTGGAGCTGAGAATGGGCCAGGGTCTTGTGGAGCCTGGGACCTTTGCTATAAGGACAGTTGTGTCATCTAACTCCACGTGTTCGTGGCAGGAGTGGTGGTAGTGGACTGAGTCTGTAGAAAGCCACAAAGAATGTTAACAGGACGTTGTGAAGCTAAGATGAGTGGCCAGAGTATTCAAGGGTCTGCACTGATGGGTTTAGTCAATGTCTCCCTGAAACACATCTAAAATGGGATCCATAGTGAACGTCAGCAAATTGGGTCCAGGCCAGAAGAATCAAATCAAATTTTTAATTTTTTTTATTAATTTGACACATATTGTTTTTGCTAATTGATATGTGTCAGTAGCAGTAGCCCTAAAACAAATTAATAAGCAAACAAATTATCAAAATTATTTGAAAAGCATGAAAATAACTAGATATATTATATTGTATCAGACAATGTGTTGTTATTCTTCTGTCACATACAATATGACATCTTAGTGTATTACCTTAAAAACTTTTGCTTCTTGTACACATAAAGTTGGAGGACCTGGAGGGAGTCTCTCTAGAACAAATTTCCCAAAATGATGGCATAGTCTTACAGGAAATTAAGAGCTTATGGGATTTTTCTTTCAATTTATTTTTTGTAAGATTGCTTCAGATAGGAAAAAGAGAAACAATAGAAGATTTTCTTCTGACCTGTAAGCATATGCTCCTCACCCCCCCAGTCCTATCCCCCCACACAACCCTCCTGAAAAAGGCTCATAGGTATATAAAAATTCAAGGAGTTATGGAAACCTATTTTTCTTTTGCTCCTCTGGAGTTGGAGAAGGAATGAGAATACTGGTGAGCAGTAGTAATGTCATATATATATATATATATATATATATATATACATATATATAATTATTTTAAAAAGCAACTGGGATAGGGGTAAGGAAGGGAACCTAGGGATATTGGTGGAGTGAAGCTGACATTGGTGGTGGAATCAGTGCTGGAACATTAAATGTCTAACACTCAACAATGAATAACTCTGTAAATCATGTTGCTTTAATAAACTTAAAAATTTTTTAAGTCACTGGAATGTTTACATTTTCAAACAAGAAATTTGTAAAATATAATAAATTGAGAATATAAATTAAATTATGCATAATTTATAACAGATTTACAAAGATTTATAAAGCTCAGAAATGATGAAAATATAAGATAGTAAGTATATTCCTATTGCAAAAATAAACTTGCACATTTATGATATACAATCAGGATGAAATTATCAAAAATTGAATTTTAATCAGCTATCAAAAGCTGAATTAAATGTTTTATTCACTCAGTACTATGACTTATAAGAATTTATTACTGAAGAGAAAATGATAGTTGTCTATATTAATTTTATTTTCAGATTCATATGATTTGTAAAAGGAAAAAGTCTAAAATATTTGTACCAAGGTGAATTGACATCAACTATATACATGCAAGACTTTCATAGTACCTAAAGTACTATGACTCACTGAGAATAGATTAGATTATTTTAACATAATAAATATTCAAAGACTATGTTTTACTTGGAGGCCTGAGTGTTAATATAGTGCACAAGGACGCTTGCCCTGCATATAACTGATTCAGGTTCAATCCTTGGCATCCCATATAGTCCTTGTAGTTCCTCCAGGAAATATTCTGGAGTGCAGAGCCAAGAGTAACTCCGAGCACTGCTGGGGGTTACCCAAAAACCAAACTAACAAAAAAAGTAGGTGTGTGTGTGTGTGTGTGTGTGTGTGTGTGTGTGTGTGTGTGTGTGTGGTGAAGGATGGAGATTATGCTTTGGTCACTGTGTTACAAACAATTCTAAAACTCCAAAGTTCAAACCAATTCTTTTGGTTTTCTTCTCATACTGTAGATAAGAAGTAAATTGTGTTTAACCCATCAAAAAATTACTTGTATCACTTGTCTTCCCATTGTTCATCAATTTGCTCAAGTGGGCACCAGTAACATCTCCATACATCCTGACCCATGCTAGTGTAACCCAAAGGCATCTGTTCGCTCCAGGAACATGAAGAGCCTCAAATCATTCCTTCAGTCATGGGAATGAGGTCTATAATTGCTACTGGTTTTTGGCATATCAAATATGACATGGGTGGTACACTCTCAGTAGTAGGATCTCATCTCGTGCATTTACTGATGAACCGCAACAGGGAGAGAATGGCTTTTCTTTAGGGTGGAGCTCTGAGTAGCTGTGTAGTCCAGATATTGAGAATGACTGCCCTCATGGTGTGGGGGGTTCCTCTGGCTTCTTGCTAGGCTCACTGGGATGATGGGCCAAGGCTAGAACCTGCCTAGGAAGACAAGTATCACTTGTTTTTCCATTGATCATCGATTTGCTCTAGTGGGGACCAGTAACATCTCCATATGCCCTGTCACATGCTAGTGTAGCACAAGGGCATCTGCTCGCTCCAGGAACATAAATAGCCTCAAACCATTCCATCAGGTCATGGGAATGAGGTCTATAATTGATACTGGTATTTGGTGTTTCTTTTTTTCTTTTTTTTCTTTTGCTTTTTGGGTCACACCTGGCGATGCTCAGGGGTTACTCCTGGATCTGCACTCAGGAATTACTCCTGGCGGTGCTTGGGGACCATATGGGATGCCGTGGATAGAACCCAGGCCGGCACGGTCCGTCGGCATGCAAGGCAAACGCCCTACCCCTTGGACTATCTCTCTGGCACTTTGGCATTTCAAATACGACACAGGTAGCTTGCCAGGCTCTGCTGTGTGGGTGGGATACTCTTGTAGCTGCCTCTAATCTCGAGCATTAATTGATGAACCAAGAAGCCGCTTTGAGGCTGCGTGAGCCAGGCTTGTGATCAGCTCTTCTGCTGGGTGGAGCTCTGACGAGTGAGAGGTCCCGCTGTGGAAAATGAAGGCCTTCATGGTGTGGGGGTTCCTCTGGTTTCTTGAGAGGCTCTGCTGGAGTGACGGGCCAGGGTTAGAAACCACCTTCACTCCCTGCCACCTCGTGATCAGCTGGGCACAGGGAGAGCTGGTCGCAGCTCTGTCCCATGTATGTGAGTCTCTGGATCAGCATACCTGGACTAGGCTTGGAAAAGACTGCTGCAGTGTGGGTCTCTGAAGAGCCAGGCTTGTCATCAGCTCTTCTGGTGGGTGGAGCTCTGACAAGTGGGAGGTGATGAGGTGGCCAAGCCCTTAAGGCAATGGACTGCTTTGTGCTCTGCACGTGTGGGTTCAAATCCCATCCTCGTCGCCTCGAATCCCCACTTGCTGTGGGAGTGAGATTTGTTTACGGCTATACCACCCTGAATGTACCCGATCTCGTCTGATCAAAAAAAAAAAAAAAACACATCAAAGTTTTATAGCCGGGTCACTGGACATGGAAAGGAGCATACATATTTCCCCCATTTATGTTTCTGGTGTTTTAGTCCAGAGTTCTGCAACTTTTTTTGAACTTGCTTCCTCTTCAGCTTAAAATAATCCTTTACCTTACAGGCTGGTCCCCTAGTATTGTGTTGTGGCTTATGTGAGTTTAACCTTGGAATATCCCAAGGGTCCACAAGGGACCACATTGAGAAGTGCTGTCTTCATGAACTTTGGTTTCTTCATCTCTCAACACATGATCTTATCTCAGTCTTCTTGGGTATCCTCACATCTCACTGGTCTTGGAATAATACAATTTCTTACATAGTGACCAGCTTCCAAGAAGCATAAATGAAGTTTCTAGTGAAGGACAAAGCACAGAACTATAAATGAAACTATGCAACCATTCTCTATTGAATGAAGCAGTTCAAAGATGGTAAAATTCAAGTGGTAGAGAATTAACACTTCTTGATATAATGATTAGTGTTGTTGTAGACCAATAAAGGTTGGGATTAATATTGTGGCTCTTTCTTGGAAAAAATGCAGTCTGAAGCAGCATTATATGGCTTAAGTTTCAAAAATATCAATTTTTATTTAAAAAATTAAGAAATAATAAAATATTTATAATAAGCACATAAATATTAAGCAGATGTTGCTTTCCATTTTAATTCTTTTCTATGATTTTTTACAGTTAACACAAATTACTTTAATAATCAGCAAAAAATTGCAAATCCAAATTTTGATACCAAAATAGGTTGTTTAAAGTTATTTGCTCATAGAATTTTCAGTGTTCCATAGATGCATTAGCGGATGACATTTTTCTCCCTACTGACAATTTTAGGAAGAACCTCTACATTTAAATCTCTATATTTGCAGATGTAGTAGGAATGATAGCTTCTCAGCAAAATCAAATTTAAATAATGGATTTAAATAATAGAAACCATTATTCAGTATGAACTGAATGCAGTCTCTACCCAGATGAAAGATTTAGGCAATGAAGTGGAGCATATAAATGTCTTACAGCTTTCTCATACAAATTAAGAAATATATAAAACTTTAAAAAAATTAAAATAAAGCAGATCAAAAACTTTAAGAAAGAAAAGCTTCGAGGTTATATTTCCTTTCAATAGTGAGGAAAATGATCTCTGTCTTAAGAGGACAGCTGTCTAGATCCTACTCAACACTTTCCCCGTCATCATTCTTGCAGTTGTAGTTTATCAGAATAACAACAAAAGTGTATATTTGAAGATTTTTCATTGCCTTCACCCATCTTCTCAAACATACCCAGAAGTCATAATGCTGGAATTACACTGACACAAGCATCCCCATGGAAACAGAGCCTGGTGTCATAAACATGGCATTATGACTTCTCAGCAGGAAGAGGCAGATGGAATTTTGTCACTGGCCTAAGATTTATTAAAACCACAAATGGCTAAAAAATAATACCAAAGCAAAAATAAAAAGCAGTAGAGAGAGAAAGAGAGAGAGAAAGAGATATAAAATTTCCTAATCATATGCAAATCTTGCTTTCCAGAGATCTTTTTCACCTTTATAGAACTTTTAAAATCACAAATGTCTATCCATAAATAACGGTGAGATGGTTGGAGATGAAGGAACATTAGACTGGGGTGACATAGGGATGGGGGGGGGCACTTTAGTGGTGGGGGTGTGCTGTAACTTTGTAGTTTATACCAGAAGCATGAACACACTATAACTCTTTTATCTAAACTATAATGATGCAAAAAGTAAATTAGCACACTGAAAAACAACACGATCACTTAAGAGTGAATAGAGCACAGCCTGAAAGTTGCACATATCACTTTATCTACATACCATTGGCTAGGATGTAGTCACATGCCATACCGCATACTAAAGGAAGTGGGATAGTTATGTGATCAGTCAAGAGCAAGTGAACCATTATTAACAGGCAAGGGAAAAACAGATTCGGGAACTATCAGCACTCTTTGCGTCCTCTTCCAACAGAGTGCTGCTCTCACTGGACTTTCAACTAATTTCCACTCAGCTAATGAAATGGCTGGTGACTGACTGTAGCATTTATTTATCCTAGGATGTTTAATTATGTAATTACTCTATTAGCTATAAAGGTTATTGAATTGGCAGAAAGACTGAACATCAGACCTGAGATCAAGACAAAAAATTAATTGACCACTAAAGTAAGGTGTTATGATTACAGCAGACTCTCCATTTCAAATGCTCTAAGAATACCTATTTCTTTTTTTATGAAGAAAAATATTTAGTTTTCACAACAAAGCCTCATTGATGCAACCCACTGTTGGTTAAGCTGTACTCTGTGCAGATATTCAAAGATCCAGTATCTTGATGGTGCTTCTGTTTCTAACAGAACTTTGTGTTTCAAGACCCTTCTGCTCGAAAGAAGAGTTCAAATATGTGTTTTTTCCTTAATATTTAAGGCAGAAAGTATTCTGCTCATTCTACTAAAAAGTTAGTCACTTGATACCTTTGGAGGTGGTAAATATAATTTGTATCTGACTAAAGTATATTAAACTATTCAAACTCATTAATATGGAAGATGGTTATAGAGGTATTGGTGGTTTCCTTTACAGTGTAGCACAGATAAAATGACTACAAATTAACAATTTTAGTCACCCAAATTTCTGTCCACTAAAAGTGGAGAGAGAGGAAAGAGAGAGAGAGAAAAAGAGAGAAAGAGGAGATTTTGGTTACTTGGATTTAAGTCATTGGTAGATGTTTGGGAGACAGGAACACCAAGGAAACTATGTAACTTGTCTTTATATTTGCATAAAGATCATTCATAGTCAGGAATTTCCTTCAAGCTTCAAGAAATTCCTTTGTGGTACCTCAAAGTACCATGAAAATTTAGTTTCACTGTAGCTAGCGGGCTAATCTGTAGACTCAGTGGAATCAAAAAAGAGCTTTATTGGAAATAAGCTAGATGGTTTGAAGACAGTGGACTCATGGCTCCAAATTAATCATCTACTCTGCATAATGAATGCTTTTTAATAGAGAAAGAAGCATATTTTGGGGAAGAATATGTTGTATTCTGGTGGTACCAGAGTGATCAGTAAAGTTCCTCATATGCTACATCCTGAGACGTTCTGTCTCATCTGGAAACTTAAGCAAAAGCTACTGAATAAAAAGTTTAATCTGTCCTTATCTTAGATTTTTGGGAGAAGGACAAGTTAAGGACAATTGTCCTTGCCCAGAGAAGCTGCTAAGTTTTAATTTCAATTAAGCTCTTAATCTATTTTGAACCTATTTAGTTCCAGAAACATTCCTTACTCTCCCTATTATATATACTTGGGATTCCTATATGTGTACTTAGGGTTCCCTAAGTATATTAATTACCCAACCAATACAATTACTTTTTGATTGTTTAACAACAAAAAATAAAGAAGTGCTAAGAAGGAATTATGTAACACTCAATGCATACATTAAAAATGAGGATGGGGGATGGAGAGATATAGAGGTTTAGGCACTTGCCTTGCATGTGGCTGACCCTGGTTCGATGCCTAGTGCTGCATATGACCCATCAAACATTGCTAGTGATAAGCACAGAGCCAGGAGTAAGCCTTGAGAACTGCTAGGTATGTTCCTAGCCCACCATTGTACCCCCAAAAGAGGAACGACTGCCTCAGTATCAAAAGCACCACCCTTAAAAGCATAAGGTTATGAGTTCAATCTTCTAATTCTTTCCATAGGCACCCAGCACTGTCCTGTGGCTCTGCTACCTGGATATTTCAATACTGTAATAGGATAACAGAATGTTTGATTTCTCACACATAGCAAGATGTGTATGAGTACTGAAGCTTAAATGTATAGCCCTCAGTGAGCACCACAACTGAAAAAATGTGCAAGCATCATTAGCTGTAAGTGAATGTAACACCACACCCTCAATACAAGCAGAACATTCCTGAGCTCCACAACTACAAAAGTATGGCCTCCAATGATGTCAGATCAGTGAGAATGTATTTATTAAAAGACTAGAAACCATCAGTATTGTTTAAAAAAGAACCCTCATTATTTATTGGCGGAAATATCAGCTGGTTCAGTTCTATGGAAAAAGATATAGAGAATTCTCTAAGAATTGAACTTGCATATGATACAACAATGCAATGTCTTGGCATAGACCCTATGACTATATAAACATTAATTTAAAATATGTTTTCACATCTATGTTCTTTGTAGTGATAGCTGGATATGAAAGCAACTCAAATGTTCAGGAACAGATGAATAGATAAACAAATTTTAGTATGTATACATAATGGAATCTTTAAAGAAAGATAAAAACCTTGAAGTTCATTGGAACTTGGATTGAGAGTATTTTGTTAATTGAAATAAGAAATAAGGAATACAAATACCATATAATCTCACTCTTCTGTTGTTTATAGAAAAACAAAGAAAGAAGTAGATTGTAACAGATGATGACAGACTCTTGGCCATGGACTGCACAGAGATCACCAGTGGGAGGAGGAAGGAAAATGAAGAGGTAGACTATAAGGAACATACCGATGGAGGTTACTGGGAGGCTGGGTTGTGGTAAGGAACAGTAATTATACATTTAGACAAAAAAAACTGTTAATATATATAAACTATAAATAAATATTTTACCTTAACAACGATAACAATAAAGGATATTTTAAAATGTGTAAACTCAGTGACATGTGCGCAAGCAAAGTATTGGTTCCCAAACCAAAGCCAAGTGTGCAAATGCCACAAACAAATGCAAAATCCCTGGCTGCAGAAATGATAACAAAAGGAAAAAGAGATGAGCAATATAATTTTTGTTTTTAAATTGAATCCCCTTGAGATATAAAGTTACAAAGTGTTCACGATCAGGTTCCAGCCCTGCAGTGTTCCAACACCCATCCTTACACCAGTGTACCTTTACCACCACCAATGTCCCCAGTATCCCTCCCTACTCCACACCCTGCAGCCTACCTCTATGCAGGTAATTTTCTTCTTCCTTAATCTTTACTTTGGGGCATTATCATTTGAAATATAGTGAGTAAACATCATGGCATATCAGTATATGTATTGCAAAACAAAATAAGTTTTTTTTCATTTGAAAGCAGTTTTTAAAAAATTTAAACACTGTGATTTACAGATTTCTTCTCAGTACAGTTGTCAAAATTTTTATTGTTCAATACCAGTCCCAGCAATAGTGCGCCCCAACTGCCACCAAATGCCACTGCCCCCCCACCCATTCCCTATCCCCAAACAGCTCTCATAGCTGGCTGTAACAACATTGATCATTGCAACATATATATGGGAAAGGTCCTGGCATAGAGCTGATGCTCAACTAGGTGGTTTTGTAAACATGTTGTGCAGCCACTTTGCAGCACGCAAAGAAGCTGTAGGAAGAAGCTGTAGTAGTTGTGTCTCTGGTTATTCTTCCCGGAGTTACTATTAGCCCTGGCTCATGGTTGGTTGTGAATGGCATCTGTGCAGCTCATAGTCATGCCCATTGGGTCATTGGAGATGGAGCCATAAGCAAAATAAATTTATTTTATTTTATTTTTTTGATTTTTGGGTCACACCCAGCAATGCTCAGGGGTTACTCCTGAAGGTGCCTGGGGATGTAATATGGGACGCCAGACCTTAGCTCCAAGCCTACCTGCTGTGCTATCACTCAGGCCCGCAAAATAGTTTTTAAAAACGTGATGACCTCTCAGTATTTGTATTGCAAAGCAAAATAATTTTTAAACATTAAAGAATGAAAATGAATTTGGGATATGGCTTAAAGATCTGGAGTATATGCTTTTCATGAGAACTCTGGGGTCAATCCCTCCAAACTCTATTAGGAATGACCCTTGAGTACCACTTAGGGAATAGCCACTGAGCACCCTTACAAAATTATAAAGAAGCAATTTAAACTAAATATGTGAACCCTCACTACAAAAAGCCTAGAATAAAGCAAATAAAAACAAATTAAGAAAGAAGAATTAAGGATCACTTGTATCACTTGTCTTCCTGTTGTTCATCAATTTGCTCGAAGCGGGCGCCAGTAACGTCTCCATTTGTTGGCAATGAGATCCATTATTGTTACTGTTTTTGGCATATTGAATACACCACGGATAGCTTGTCAGGCTCTGCCATGGCTCTGGGTTCATCCCAGGAGACCCATTCTTTTTCTATGTCAGACCATAGAATTAAGGATAAGTCAGCAGAAATTTCCAAAGCTGAAATTTATATATGTATGTGTGTGTATATACATACATGCACATATATGTGTGTATACATATATGTATGTATAGAGAGGGAGAGAGAAGAGAAGACGAATGAAGTGGGACAAATGTACAAATATACCATGTGATATGTGAATAGCAGCAGAAGAAAGAAACATCTTAAACAATGATAATTTAACCCCCCATGATGAAAAGGCAGGATATATCACAAGATATGACTGTATACAAGATATAACTGTAACAGACATAATCTTTTAAAACTATTAAGCAATAAAGAGGTCAGGGACAAAATTACCTGACCTATAGAGCAACGTGGATAAGAATTACACTGAAATTCTTTTCAGAAGTCATTAAAGCTAGAAAAGATTAATGTAAATTATTTCAGTGTTAAAGTAAAAATTGTACCAACCTAGAATATCAAGCAAGATTATTTGCTGAAGGAGAGAGGAAGGGTCAATATGGCCAAACACACAGGATAATTGTTCTTCTCTCAGAATCCTTGAAGTACTTAGTTCAATCATAGAATGTTACTTGAGGCTCTGTTGTTGAAGAGACTAGGACTTACGATGGGGGAAAGAAGTGTAGTGAGGCACAGAAGATCATCTCTCTAGAAAAGAAAACTCACAGCAGAGTAATAAGCTACAGTCTAGAAGAACTGTCAAGTGCAGAACCTGGTCTTAAGACACAAGGGGCAGACAGAAGAGACGGTTAAGGGAACTGAATATTGCCCTAGGAAAGAGTGGTAAGGGCAAGTCCTGGTTGAAGTTCAATCCCTATTCTTAAAACTCTGGACAGGAGACAAGGATCTCAAAGATGTAAATGTGGTTAGAAGAAAGTTATCTCAATATTATAAAGATTATATACAACATACATACAATAAGTATCATACTCCATGGCAAAATGAACAACTAAAGGAAGATGAGAAATTGTTCTCTAAGATCAGGTACAAAAGATGCCCACTCTCACCTCTAACACTCAACAAAGTATAGAAACAGTGACATTGCAATAAGGCAAGAAAAAGAAATAAAATTTATTCAAATTTTATAAAAAGTAAAACTAACTATTTGCAACTAACATGATAACATATACATAGGAAACCCTAAATACATCACCAAAAAGGATTGCAATAGTAAAACCAACCCCTAAAGGGGTTGGAGCAATAGAACCACAGGGAAGGCATTTGCCTTACATGTGGCTGACAGGGGTTCAATCTACAGCATCCCATATAGTCTCTAGCACTGCCTGGAGTAATTCCTAAGTGCTGATCCAGGAGTCAGTCTTGGGTATAACCGGTGTGACCCAAAAAGCTATAAATAAATAACTAAAGCAAGGAGACAAACTATAAAATACATCCACAAAAAATGTTATATATGTGTATATATATGTACATGTATAAAGAGAAAGGCATAAAAGACACTAAAATTATGTAAAAGTTCAGAATGCCCTATGGAAATCAGCAAATAAAATGTATATCCCATATATGAAACTACAAATCACTGTTAAAACAAATAGAACAAGACAAAATATAATGGAAAAATATTCTATGCCTTGAGAATGGAAGAATCAACATTGGTTAAAATGACTATCCTACACAAAAAATCATAAATATTTGATGGAACTCCTACAAAAATTCGAGTGCAATTTTTCAAGGATACAGAATAAGTGCTTTTACAAATTGTAGGGAAACACAAAACCTTGTGAATTGCTAAAATAGTATAAAGGGGCCAAAAAACAGAGACCTTATTTTCTGACTTTATACTATAGAATAATAGTAATTAACTATTGTATACTGGAATAAAAGTGTGCAATCAGATGAACATAACAGATGTGATTAGCCAGAAATACGTAAAGAGTTTGCAAACAAAGACTGCAAGAAAAAAAGTAGCAAGGAAACCATTTCAACAAACCTAGTTAATTACATGGAAAGAATGAAATTGGACTGCTATCTCACATAATGTGCTATAATTACCTCAAAATGAATTAAAGACTTAGATCTTAGATTCAAATTAATCAAACGCATAGACAAACATAGATAAAGCACTCCACAGTATTGGTTGTAGAGGTGTTTTTAGTAATTCAATTACATTAGCAAGGAAAAATAAAAGCTAAAATAAGCAGATAATGTTTCATCAAAATAAAATGCTTCTGTGCCATGAAGAAATCTATCACCAAAGTAAAAAGATATTCTAATGAGTGGAATAAAATAATGTACAAAACTTAACAACAAAAAAATTCCCTAACCACATTGAAAACTGAGGGAAGAGCTGACAGATAGTTCTACATAATTGACCTATGAAAACAATTACAATTAGCTCTATCAGGGAATTGCAAATCAAAACAACAATAAAGATATCATATCACACCAGTAAGAATAGTCTGTATTCAAAGAGTAAAAAAAAAAATAAGTGGTGGTGGGGATATGGAGATAATTGAAATATGCACTCACTGTTGGTGGACAGGTACCTTGTTCAGCCTCTCTGGGAAACAGTATGGATATTTCTCAATATAGTTAAACGTATAACTATGTTATGAATAACAAGCTCCACTTCTAGACATCTTTCCAAAAGGTATCACGCACTAAACCAAAAGATATGTGCAGAGCTAGAGAGATAATACAGGGGTTAAGCACTTTACTTACCAAAAATTGACCCCACTTTGATTCCTGGAGCAGCACAATGACTGATCCTTGATCACAGAGCCCAGAGTAACCCCTGAGCATCACAGTATGTATCAATTCCCCACTCCACCAAAAAAAAAATGTCTGTACTTTCAAGCCTGCTGCACCTCTGTTTATAAGATGAGAACAACCGAAGTCAATTACTCCTTTACGGATAGATTTGTGTTGTATATACACATATAATATAATACTGCTGCTGAAGTAAAGTTTGTTTGTTTTTGGGGACACACCCAGTAATGTTCAGGGCTTACTCCCGGATCTATGCTCAGAGATTACTCCTTATGAGTTCAGGGGACCTTGCAAGGGTGCTGTGTATTGAACCAGGGTTGACTGAGTACCAGGCAAGAACTCTACTTTCATACTATCTACAGCCACAAGAGAGTAGTTTTCTTCGTATCAGTTACTGCAGTTTAGATTAAGTCACTGGGTGAGCTCATTCATATGTGGTATAAAAGAAGCAAAGGAATTGGAAATTCCCAGTGAAAACGAACCCTGAGGCTGATGACTAAGTGGGATTGCAAATGAGAAGGGTTCTGTGGATAGTTCCAGAGAGAAACCTTTTATCCAAGTGTTGGTGTGGTATCGCTATTCCCCAAACTTGGAAAGGTTTAACTCTAGTGTTTATGCTTTGCATTCTGGAGGTCCAGATTTCACACCCAGCACCTCATGTTCCACAGTAGTTTGAGGAGTGACCCTGGAGCATAGATCTGGAAGCAGATTTTAAGGACTATTAGCTGTAGCTCAAATCCTCCAAAAATAATAAAGTTAATACGATGCAAAGTTTCTGACAGCTTTTCCAAAAATAATGTGAATATATTTTACATCATTGAAATGTATTTTTATTTGTTTTGTTTGTTTGTCTTCCTGCTGAATATGGTCAGGGAATTTATGTTTAGTTCTGCACTCAGTAACTCCTGATGGAGTCCAGGAAACATTTAGGGTTCTAAGATCCAATTTAGCTAAGTTGTATGCAAGGCAAGCAAACACTTTACCCACTGTACAATTTCTCAGCCTCCTGAACTGTATATTTAAACTAGTCAAGATGATAAATTTTATGTTCCATTATTTTTTAAAATCAAAAATAAAGAAATGGGGATATACATCACTGTCAAATGAAAGCTTGGATAATTATACTGATTTCAGAAAAAGCAGATTTCAAAGGGAAATTGTCAGCGATAAAAAGCCAAATTACACAAGAAAAAGAGAAAATTTTCCAAGAAGATCTATCAGTAGTTAAGTTTATAACAAAGGGCCAAAACACATATGGCAAATACTGATAGAATTGTAATGAGAAAAATGTCCATTTTTGTCAGAAAATTCTCATAATAAACAAAATAGGGCAATTAGTCTGCAATTTGTTGATATAGTCTTTACAAGAAAATAAAACAGAAAGAGGAGTGGAGAATAGGGGGGAAGTCACAATTAAGTAGGAAGGTTAAACAAGGCATTGGTATTCAGTTCACATTTGGGAAAATATGTTCTAAGCAGGGAAACAAATGTGCAGAAGTCTTGAGTATAAATCTGCCTAACATTTGAGGTTTTTTTTGTTTTCTTTATGTTGTTTTGTTTTATTGTTTGCTTCTGGGCTTACTCATGTCTCTGTGCTGTGAGGGCATTCTTGGTGGGGCTTGGGAAATCATATGTGGTGCTAGGGATCAAACCCAGTGGTCTGTGGACAGGCAAGTGCTCCACCTGCTCTTCTATTTCTCTGGCCCTGTATCTTATGTTTGAAGTCTTTCTGCTTGAAGGAAGTTAACTAAGTGCTGTGTGATCAAAAATATTTTTTTTATAAATTCTGGGAATTTTTCTTTTACACTGAAAGAAGTGAGACTGCTCCCCCAACTGCTGGGCATTAAACCAAGAGCCTTACAAACAGAGGCAAGTTCTTTACCACTGTCTTATGATCCAAGAGTGAGCATTTTGAACAAAGCAATGAAATAAAATGACTATAGGTTAGCAGAATATGGCATAATAAAAGAAATATATTTGATTTTTGTCTTCTAAAATCCTTGAAGCCTATCTATATATCTATATATTTATATATTTATAAAATATATATCACTTGTATCACTTGTATCACTTGTCTTTCCATTGCTCATCGATTTGCTCAAGCGGGTACCAGTAACATCTCCATACATCTTGTCCCATGCTAGTGTAGCCCAAGGCCATCTGCTCACTCCAGGAACACAAAGAGCCTCAAATCATTCCTTCAGGTCATGGGAATGAGGTCTATAATTGTTACTAGTTTTTGGCATATCAAATGCAACATGGGTAGCTTGTCAGGCTCTGCCGTGTAGGTGGTACACTCTCAGTAGTAGGCTCTCATCTCGTGCATTTACTGATGAACATCAACAGGGAGAGGTTGGCTTTTCCCTTGGGTGGAAGTCTGAGGAGCTGTGTAGTCCAGATGTTGAGAATAACTGACCTCATGGTGTGGGGGTTCCTCTGGCTTCTTGCTAGGCTAACTAGGATGACAGGCCACAGCTAGAACATGCCTAGAACTGTATACAGTGTATAAATGTGAAAGATCCTGGGAAGGACCTGGTCCTAACTTACCAGTATTATCTGACTATAGCAGGGGATTTGAGGAAGCCCAAATCCCTGCTCTAAGTCCAGCACAGCATGGCCCCCCCCGCACATGTGTGAGAGAACCCTAGGAGCCAGGGGCTGGCTGAGCCATTTACCACCCTCAGGAACTCCATGGGCTACTCCATGTGGGGCCGAGCAGGGAAGCTGTGTGTCTGGAGTGGTTGAGTCTGGAGTGTCTCTCTTCCAGTGATGCTGGCTGTGGTGGTTGGGAGCTCACAGCCACACCCGCCAACATGAGGTGAAGGAATGGGAGGAGGAGCCCAAATCCCTGCTCCAAGTCCAGCCAGCGTGGCCCACCCCCTGCACACATGTACACACACACACACACAACCACACACACACACACACACACTTGATCACTTAACATCCTGTTATTCATCGATTTGCTCGAGCGGGTGCCAGTAATATTTCCATTTGACCCTATCACGTGCCAGTGTAGCCCAAAGGCATCTGGTTGCTTCAGGAATGCGAAGAGCCTCAAACTGCTCATTCAGGGTCTTGGACGAAGAAGTCTGGCCATCTTGTAGGTGGGCGGCCACTTGATCTTTTGGCGCCCCCAGGGATCCAGTCGGTAACAACTCTAGTCCAGCGGTCATCTCCAAATCGCATTACATGTCCAGCCCATCTGATTTCCGATGCCTTGGCAAACCACACAGCATCCCTGACTCTGGAACAGCGAAGGAGGTCGGAGCTCCGATTCCTTCTCTCACTTGAGTGAGGCATGATATTCCAAGCATAGCTCTTTTGATTCCTCTCTGGGAGACCCAAATAGCATTCTCATCCTGCTTCCGTAGGGGCCCAGGTCTCTCAGGCATATGTTAATGCAGGGAGAATGGTGGAGTCAAAGAGATGTGCCCAGAGCCGGAGATTCTTTTGTTCTTTTGGCTATTTCTCTGATTTTTTAAGGCAGTCCATTCTGCTCTCTTCCTCCTGCGCAGCTCAGGTTTTAGGTCTTTATCATGTTGGCTTTTTGACCTAGGTACACATAACTGCTGCATTCAGAGATGTTTGTTCCATTGAGAGTGAATGGGGCCTCTGAAACTAGTTCATTTTTCATGAACATAGTTTTGTTGAGATTCAGTTGTAGACCTATCTTTCCACATTCTCGGTCAAAGTCAGCCAGCATTTGTGCCTCTTGGCTAATGTTTGGTGTTATTAGAACAATGTCATCAGCGAAGCGGAGGTGGTGTAGTTGCCGACCATCTATCTTTACTCCCATTCCTTCCCATTCTAATTGTCGCATGATGTTCTCAAGGTGGCGCTGAAGAGTTTTGGTGAAATGGTATCTCCCTGCTGAACCCCTCTTTTGACATCAATGATCACTTCTTTGTAGAATGGTGAGATCTTGGTGGTGAATCCATAATACAACTCACAAAGGATCTTGATGTATTCTATCTATATAGATATGGCATGTGTTTGTGTGTCTTTTGTGTGCTAATAAGAATACCCATGGAGTGGGAGTAGTGGTGGGAAGGGGAATGGGGGTGAAGATTGAGTTTATTATCCAATGACCAATATCCCAATAATACTTATATGATGAAATCTTTATTAAACCCTGAAACAATTAGGCCAGGGAAATGCTGAAAAGGTAGTGTACTTAGAGAGAGCAGGAAGCTTCCTCTACCATACCTTGCCGATATATCTCTCTTCCATTTGACTGCTCCTGAGTTTAATTATTTTAATAAAATTGAGTTAGTATAGTGATTTTCTGAATCCCCTAAGTCATTCTTCTTGCCAGTTTTCAGACCTAAGGGGAAAAATCTGTAATTTGTTGGGAAAAAATTACAATTAACTTGAAAATCCCATTTGTGGATGACTTCTGAAGTGAGGATAATCTTTTGGGACTGAACTCTTAGCTTGTGTGATCTCTGGGTAGTTGTTCAAATTCTGGGTAGTTAGTATCAGAATTACTTAGAATAAAAGAACACAAACAGTGACATTTTAAGTGTTCTTTTAAGTGTGATAAAAATGTAGAATAGGTTATTGTTGGAAAAGAGAGAACAAAGGATCACTCTGTTGTTTAGGATAGCATAGAGGACCAACAACAGGAGAAGGAAGATCAGTTAGGAATCTAGTCTATTAACTGTCCTTTTGACAAATAAATAGATCAGTGGTTCATGATGATGTGATATACACACACAATGGACTACTATGCAGCTATAAGGAATAATGAAGTTATGCAATTTGTTCTTACATGGATGGATATGGAAGATATTATGTTAAATGAAGTAAGCCAGAAGAAGAACAAACACAGGATGATAATCAAAACATACATCCCAGCTGCTGTATTTCTCTTAGTATAATAATAGACTAGATTCCTAACTGATTTCAAGGCCTTTGATCCATTTTTAATTGACTTATGTGTAAGGTGTGACATAAGGATCCAGTTTTAATTATTTTTGCACATGATTATCCAGTTTTGCCAGCATTGTTTGTTGAAGAAGCTGTCTTTACTCCATTTAATATTATGGTACCATTGTCAAAAATTAGCAGGTCATATATGTGCAGGTTTGTCCTTGAACATTCTATTCTTAACACATTAGAGAAAGTTGAGATTCTGGCCTTATTCCAATATCATACTGTTTCGATTACCAAAATATGAGATACTCCCCAGGTTCTTATTTTTTCAGTATGGTGTTGGCTATTCTGGGTATTTTATGATTCCATACAAACCTGATTATGGACCATTTATGAATGTTCTTGAAAAATGTCATTTGAATTTGGATAGGAATTATATTGTATCTATAGAGTAGTTTAGGTAAGAGGATCATTTTGACAATATTGATTCTTTCAATACAAGAGCATATAATATTTTTCCTATTGTCTAAGGTCTTCTATTTTTTTCTTAGTGTATTGGATATATATTGCATATATATCCCTCACTTCTTTTGATGAGTTGATTCCTAGGTACTAGATGTTCTTGGGCACTACTTTGATCTCTTTCTCCTCTGGTTCATTATTAGTATATAAGAATTAGATTAATGCTGTGTGTTGACTTTGTTGCCAGCCACTTTGCCATATTGGTTTATTGTTTCTAAAAAGCTTTTTGTGGAATCTTTTGGGTCTTCTATATATCATGTCAGACATCATGTAATCTGTACATAGAGATCATTTGATGTCTTCTTTTCCAATTTTGACTCCTTTGACCTCCTTATCTTGCCTGGATTGCTGTTGCTAGGACTTCTAATTAATGTTAAAGAAGATAGGAAATAGTGGCCATCCTTGCCTTGTGCCTGATCTCAGTGGAAATGCTTTCAGTTTTTCACCATTAAGAGTAAAATTTTTTATGGACTTTGTATAGATAGCTTTTACTTTTTTATTTTTTGTTACTACACCTGACGATTCTCAGGGGTTACTCCTGGTTCTGCACTCAAGAATTACTCCTGTCAGTGCTCAGGGGACCATATGGGATTGAACCCTGGTTGACCATGTGCAAGCCAAATGTCCTACCCACTGGACTATTGATCCAGGCCTGCCTTTACTTTCTTGAGGAACATTCCTTCCACTCCTGTTTTCTTGAGGATTTTTTAGTCACAAATGGATTTGGATCCTGTCAAAAGCTTTTTATTCATTTATTGATAAGATCATATGACTTTTTATCTTTCCTTTTTACTGATGTGATATATTATATTTATTGATTTCTGTATCTGTCCTGGATCCCTGTGATAAATCCCACTCATCATGGAGTGTGATTTTCTGATATGTTGTTGCATTTGATTTGCTAATATTATGAGGCTTATGCATTGATTTTTATTAAAGACATTTATTTGAAGTTTTCTATTTTAGTAATGTACCTGTCTACTTCAGGTAACAGTATACAATTAGCTTTGCAGAAAGTGTTAGGAAGGATTCCTGTTTCTTCAGTATCTTTGAAAGGCTTAAGGATCATGGCAGTAGGTCTTCTCTGAAGCATTGCTAAAACCCACTAGTAAACCAACCTTAACCGGGAATTTTGTTTTGGGAGATATTCTTGATTACTGTTCCAATTTCCTTGCTTGTGATTGGCCTATCCAGGTGTTCTATTTCTTCTTTGTTCATTTTTGGGAAATTACATGTTTCAAAGAACCTGACAATTTATTCTAGGTTCTCTAACTTAACTGAGTAGAATTGTTCATAGTAAGATCTTATGATGTTTTGGATTTCTGGAAGTTTCTGTTGTAATTTCTCCCAATTTGTTTCTGATCCTATTTGAGTACTTTCTCCTTTTTTCCTCATCAGTATAGCCAAAGGATTTATATTATTCTTTTGAAGAACCAGATTCTAGTTTCATTGAGTTGTATTTTAGTGTCCATACTGTTGATTTCTGCTCTGGTTTTATTTATTTCATTCCGTCTGCTGGTCTTTGGATTCGTTTGTTATTGTTCTTCGGATGCTTGATACATGTATTTAGGTTGTTGATTTTATCTTTTTCTTCTTTCTTAATATAGAACTGGATTGCTATGAGTTTCCCTCTAAGAATGACTTTTACTGTGTCGCAAAGGTTTTGATAGCTTGCTACTTTATTATCAGTAGTTTCAAGGAGATTTTATATCTTTTTCTTGATTTCCTCTTTGATCAGTTGCATGTTCAGACTACAGGCGTTAGAATTCTCACATCTTCTCTTTTTGATTAATTTCTCTCTCTGAGACTTTGTGGTCTAGAAGGATACTTGATATGATTTTTATGACTGAATTTATGTAGGTTTGTATTGTGGCCTGTGATCTATCCTGGACAATGTTCTGTGTGTACTGGAGAATAATGTATATTTGACTTTCTGAAGATGTAAGGCCCTTTATATATCCGCTAGTCCCAGCTCTTCTAGGTTTTCATTTAGTGCTCTTATGCCTTAACTGACAATGTGTCTAATTGATCTGTCCAGTGGTGACAGTGGAGTGTTGAAGTGACTCACTACTATTCCATTTCAATCTATATGTTTCTTTATGTTTTTGAGCATAAAGAAAATTTGCTGATTCTACATTTGATGTGTATATGTTAATTATAGTCAATATTTCTTGATCTATTGTTCCCTTAACAAATAAGTAGTATATTCATTTCTCTAATTGCTTTCTTTTGAGTTAATGCTTTCTGGTTTGATAGAAGTATGGCTGTCCCACCTTTTTTATGTTTAATGTTGACTTGTATGATTAGTTTCCATCATTTCTTTGAGCCGGTGCCTATCCTGTGATTTTAGATTTTTTCCCCTGTAAGCAAAAAATGGACATATTTTGATTCCTTATCCATTCCACCACTCCATATCTTTTGATATAAGAGTTCAGTCCACTGACATTTGGAGAAATTATTAATATAAACAGCTGTGTTGCCATTTTACTGTGTGGGGGTTGCTGCTTCTCCAATTGGCTATTTGGTTTGTATAAATGGTCTTTCAGTATTTCATTCAGGCTGGTTTAGTTATAGCAAATGCTGCCAACTCTTATTTGTCTGAGAATGTTTTTTGTCCTTCCCTCTCATCTAAATGAGAGCTTTGCAAGGTAGTGGACTCTGGGTTGAAAGTTTGTTTCAATAGAGTAATTTAAATATGTCATTCCACTCTTTTCTTTCCTGTACTGATTCTTATAAGAGATCTTTCGTGCTTCTCTGTAGAAGCTTGAAGAAGTCAGTTTCTCTCTTGAATCTTTCCATTTTTTATGTTTTGGTGTTTATCTGCTTGTGTTTGTTTTTCTTGGCCCTCTTTGGGCTTCTTAAGTGTCCATTAGCCTCCCACAGAGAGTGGGGAAATTCTCAGCTATGATCTCTTGCACCATTTGATCTTCCCTTTTACTATTTTCATCTTCCGGTATTCTTATGATTCAAAGATTGTTCCTCTTGCTGTAATACTTTGTTTACCTTACATCCGCTTCCATTCTAGAGTTTCTCTACTTCTCTTCTTTTTCCAGTTCTCTGTCAAGTTGGCTTATATTTTGTCCCCAAGTTTATCTATATGTTTCTATACCTTGCAATTCTGCAACTATGACTTGCTAGTGTTTTTTGGTTCCTTCAGTTCATTTTCTATGGAATTTGTCATTCTCTGAATCAATTCTTCTTTGAGTTAGTGAAATTTCACATCTAGCAATTGCTTAATTTCACTGGCCAGTGCATGCTTAAGTTTGATTGCCAATGTAGTAAGTGTTGATTTGGTGTCCTCAATGAACAGGCTCAAGATTTTTAATGAACTCGAGGCTTTGCCTATGTTTTTATTTCTGTCTGACACACCAATTGGCTTCCTTATTTTCCCCATTTTTTTCCTTTGAGATTTATGGGGGGGTTAATGTTGGCGGTTTAGAATCCCAGGTACTCATGAACTGCTCTGTTTGGCTTTTTAGATCAGAAAGCTGCTGATAATACCTCTGCTAAGATTTCCCCCTTTACTATGTAGTGCTATTAGAAGAAGCACTATGTAGTGCTATTAAAAGAAGGGATTTTTGAACTAGCCACTCCATTTACTTAACTGAAATATACAGGTTTCATTCCTAGCAGTCACATGGTCTGAGCATCGATAGTAGTAATTGTTGTGTGTGTGTGTGTGATTAACCAAGAATAACCCAAAAGCACTGCAGGCCAAGAATAAAAAAAATTACTCTCTTCCTAAAATGACTTTTAGATGAAGTATAGTATGTCTCTCTATGGATAAGCACTTCCTAAATGTGCATGGACCTCTTCACCTAAATTGTCTCACAGCCCCTGTGGCGAGATTGGAGCTGAGAAGCTCTTTTGCAATCCTTAGATCCTCTGGAGATAGAGTACACTCAGTCACAGCTGTTCACAGATAACTGCCCCATATGTTTGTCATGAGCCCTGTGTCCACAACATATAAAAGGAATGACTGTCATAGCCACCTACAGCAAGCATAAGGGAGCAGTATGGAATATGTGGGAAAACTATCTGTGTTTTGACCTTTGGCCTTTGACCTTTGTTTCTAACTGGGAAGGCATTGCTTCTGCAATCTCCAGGGTTGAAAATGGCACAGGCATGATAATTATTTAATTCTTTATTGTCCTCATTGAGAAATTTCCCTGAGGGACATGCTTCTTCTTAACTGTTTTTCCAAAATGGACCCTGATGGTCCAAAGAGTTAGGTGAGTTGGCTTCAGGACACACAGCACAGAGGCAGTGGGTCAGGCAGGTGAGGTAAGTTCTTACCTGTGTGCTTGTCTTGCTGCAGCAGAATGGGTGCATGACTCAGGTTCCCGATTTTGGTGTGACTCAGACTTGATTGTGAAGGAACTTAAAAGGGAGGGTGTATGACAGCCAGTTCCGGCAGCTTCTTTCCACGGCCCTGCACCATAGAGAAGCAAGAGAGGCCAAAGGAAGAGGGGGCCAGTCTCTACACGGCTCTGGCTACTTTAACTAAAAACTTTTGCTACCCCTTGGACCTACTCTGAAACTGAGCTGTGGGCAGAAGCCCCTAAGACAGCCATTCCATGGGGATTCAGTTCAAAATCGTTTTATGCAGACACTAAACATTAGCTATCATGATGAAGGTGTGAAAAACTTTGGCTCAGACTCACTGAGGAGTTAACTTTTGACTCCTTAATGTCCCTTTCTCTAGCACTATCTTGTTTCCTCCAGTAAAAAAAAAAAACACCCTAATGAATCAAACATTTGTCTCATCCACATTTCTGTTCAAGCATTCTATCTGAAACTAGAAAGGAAATGGAAGAGACCAATCCTATAACTCACGCAAATAGTTGGCAATGTTCCCTCTTTTCATATGGGGAAACAGAGTCACAGAAGTTAAATGATTCGACTTAACAGAACTGTCCATTGTTGTACAAGACTCCCAACTCCACAGGAAGTCCCCTCTGAGAAATGAGTAGGAATGCTAGGCAGCTTTCCTTGGGATGGCCCTGCTTAGGGAAAGGCATACCTTTTATCTTTTGTGCCTTTTGGGAGATGGTGGGGTGGTATAGTGAGCAACATTGTTGGTAAGCAGAAAGCAGGTAGCTAAACTCCTGCAGTTCATCCATCATACTCATTGTCCTTGCCCTTTACCCTCTCTCTGCTCTTCTCATCTTCAGTTACCCTCAGTTTATATTGCAAACCTCCCATACTTGCCTCTCTACGTCCAACAGTCTTGGGGAGAAATAGAAAAAGTAATTTTGAAAAGAGGTCAAATAGATGTGAAAACAGAAATGTAATGGATTTTTAAATCATCAGTGGCTTCCGGTGAGGATAGGTATGCAAATAGAGGATGGTGGAACAACTCTCTTCCTGAGCTCTTTAGAGAAGGCTGCCCCTCTGGCTTACGGCACCCTGCCAGGGGCAGCTAAAAAGCCTTCCTCTAATGCAAAATTCGATTATTTCTCTTTAGCCCCTTTCCATTTCCCTGCAATTGGTTTATTCTATCTTAGCGAACATTTTATGGGGTTCCTCTTGACCTGCCTGTTGCTTCCTTCCAAGTTCTATCTCTCTGGCTCTTTGCATCTGTTCACTTCAACTTTCAGTTTTCTGGACAGATCACCATGTCCCAGATGCTCTGGGTAGTAGCAAGGGGGTGCTTCCTTGGCAAGGGGTGGATACAGGTAGCGCCCTTTGTAGTGCTTGAAGGTATGCTTTGCTCCTAAGTCTGCTTTCTCAATTTTGTCTGCTTCAATTCATCTTGCTCAGCAGCAGCCTGATTGTCTTCTGGAGGTTTTCTTTTTCCCACATTTGCCTTCTTAGGAGCAAATATTCCTGGGCCTGTTGTTGCTCGAGCCACTGAAAATAGAAATAGCAAAAAGCAAAAATGGCCAAACCCAAGACATATTTTATTAGAAAATGAAAGCAAGCAAGCTAAGTTCTCAGGAATGGGAGGGGTGTAACCAGAGCAAGAAATCCCACAAGGAAGTATTGTTCTCTTTTTTATATCTTCTAAGTAGGGAGGCAAGCCAGCATTTTTTATCTTCTCATTAAACATGCTGCCTGCTTCTATCCTCAAGGTCTCTAACTCCTGATGTCAGGACAAAGGCAGGCAGAATGCTAAGATGGGCATTGCTTGGACCTTTGTCAGGTCTGGCTGTACGGCATTCCATTCATTTTTATTCTCAGGGAAAAAAGTGTTTTTCCTTTCCTTAATTTTAGCCTTCCTATTTTTTTCATTGCCCTTAGTTATTTTCTATCATTTTTTCCCACTGGAGAAGCCACGAGTAGAGTCTTCCTATCTGTATATCAATGAAACAACTTCTTGGGGATCAGACTCTGAGCAGCGAATACAGAATTAAAGAGGCGCTGGGGCCCTTTTTCCCCAGCAATGGAGATATCCCTTGAAAGTACCAGTTGAGAACAGATTTCTGCTCTCTAGCCCCTTTGCAAACAACGACCCTTCTGGTTTTCTGCCCTTTCACGAAACTTTGTGGAGCCTACAGGTTATTTTTTGTGAAGAATAATCTTGATATTCTCAACAGACTCTCTCTGTGTTGCTTGTTAGTCATGAGCCCTGTTTTGGTCTTGTTAAGGTATTTTAAGATTGAATGACTACAGCAGTAGATATTTCATTCTTCATTCTCGAGGTAGTGAAGTCAAAGGTCAAGGTGTAAAAAGATTTGGTGTGTGGCTTCCTGGATTTAGAAGGCGGTCTCCTTGCTGTATGCTCATGGAGTCTCCACTTTGTGTATGGGGAGACAGAGCTCTCGCTTTTTCTTTTTAATTAAGCTATTCCAACTTGGGCATAGAGTCCACTCACAAAATATAAACCCAACTCCCCCTCCCACACTCTCTTTCTCTTTTTCCCCATTTTTAATTAAAGAACTGTGATTTACAAAGTTATTGATTGTTGAGTTTTAGGCATTTTCAACACAAATCCGAGTGGTTTCTAATCCCTTCCCCTTCCCAACCTCACCCCATCTCCACCTGCCAACTTGACAGGCAAATTGCAAAGTTTTAGTGGTTGCAGCTTAGATTTCATGTTTTCAGTTTTGTTGAGACTGTTTTGGATATATGGATTTACCACTCACCCATATCACAGTAAGCTCTGATGCCAGTTCACCCATTACTTCCAGTTCTCTTCTTCCATCCCGTGATTTCTATCCTTCTCTGTCACTTTCCTCTCTAAATACTGAGGTCAAGGGTGATTTAGGCATTCCCTAGATTCCAGATTGTTCCTACTATTTTCTATATGTACTATTCTCACTGTGTGAGATGGTAGTTCATTGTTGTTTTGATTTGTATTTCTTTGATAATAAGTGATGCAGAGCACTTTTTTATTGCCTTCTGGTCATCTGTCTTCCTCTGAGAAGTATCTATTCATTTACTCTCCCTATTTTTTCAGGTCTATTTCCTAACAACATCACATTAGGAATTGTAACTGAAACATCTATCTTTGTAGGGGGCACATCCAACCTATAGCAGACTAGGACTGATAGAACTCCCAAAATCACAGGTACAGCAGCTGAGTATAGATTTTTTGTCCTTTTTTTGACCATGGCTTGACTTACTATTTCTCAACCTTACTATGGTAAAAACAAAACACATTTAATAGAAACGTACTTCAAAATTTGAATTTTGAAGCCCTATTCTAGGGCTTGTGAGATGCTCTTTTGTGAAGCAGTCAATGACAGCAAGTCCTAGTCCCAATCAGCTATGCCATCATAAAAGTAAACAATCCAGGGGCCAACTGGAACAATAGTGCAGTTTGTGGAGTGTTTGCCTTGTATGGGCTTAGGTCAGTTTCTATCTCCTGAGCTCATAGGGAGTGATACTAAATATAGACTAGGAGTAAGTCCTGAGCACTGCCAGGTGTACCCCCCACTCCAAATAAATAAATGAAAACAACCAAACTACAGAAATCACTGTGTTCTGAGCACAGTTAAGTAGGCTCAGCTGAGTTGTGATGTTTAGTAGGTTACATTTATTAAATTTATTTTAGCTTTATGGTATTTTTACTTCTGAAGGGTTTATAAGAACATAAACTAGAATGTAACTCCATTATACATGAGGTAGATTCTATAGTAAAACATGCTTTGACTGTCTTACTTTATAGAAGAATTATCTGGAGAAAGCGTGCTGTTATGCAGCTCCTAATGAGGCTAATCATTTTCATCTGCCGGCGTCCCTGATTTTGTCCTGCATTTTCTCACATTTACTACAGGGAATTCGGCTCCCCCAAACTGGTCATTTGGAGATACGGTCTTTCTAGTTCCTACTTTCTGGTTTCTATTTCTTGCTCATATTTTGGCCATACCCAAGAGTGTCAGGACTAACTCATGGCTCTGTACTCGGAGTTTACTGCTAAGGGTACTCAGGGGGTCATATGTGGTACTGGTAAATCAAAATAGGATTGGTCACATGCAAGGCAAACACACTACCCAATTGTACTAGCTATCCAGCCACTTTCTAGTTTCTTAAGACAGATATCGTGTGTTATTTTATTAGAAGAGATTTGGGAAATACTTAACACTAATAAAGCTAAAGATTACTTTGCTAGGATTAAAATTTTCTTTGATCCTCTGCTTTTTACACCTTCCATTAATCTCATAATAATAGGGAATTTTCTGAATATTAGCCCTTAATATGGCAGCAGTAAGAAAGGCAAATAAGCAGTGCCTGATAAAATTTCATGGCCATCCTAGGCTGCCAAAACAAAGAAGGACTAAAATGACTATCTGTACTTTCAATGCATGTACGCTGGCATGGGAAGCATATATTGAGGATCTGATGGTGCAAGCCCAAAAACATCAAGTACGACATCATTGGTCTGACTGAGACGAGGAGGTATCAGTTGCATCATGCTGTGTTTGACACCGGAGAAGAATTGTTCCCTTGGAACATGCGATGAAAGAGGCATCAGTGGCGTTGGTGTCCTTGTCAACAAGAAAATGGCCGTCAACATTGATTCATTTGAATGCCTAACAAACCGAATAGGACAATTCCACTTAAAGAGATGTGGCCCACTGCCAGCAATTTCTATCTTCATTGTCAATGCACCAACATCCACATACAAAAGATGAAATTGAGAAATTCTACATGGAATTGGAGGACTTCTATAAAAAAGATCACACCTTCTACAAGATCATAATTGGTGATTTTAATGCCGAGATAGGACCAAGAAGATCGGCTGAAGAATTCCACATCGGGACCCATGGCCTAGAATGGAACGTAAGAGGGTGAGAGGTTATCTGAGTTCATCAGGTCCACCAAGACCATTCATGGCAACTCACAGTTCCAGAAAGCTGAAGCTAAACATTGGACATGGGGAATACCTGGAGGACAGTTCCACAATGAAATTGACCACATCATCTTCAATCGAACGGTTTTGTCTGACCGATGTAGCTGTCGCCCCCCAAATTCCAAAGAGGATCGGACCACCGTCTCCTTCGTGCAAAATTCTACTTCCCGGGGAGAAAAGGCTGCAAAGTTTAAGAAGAGAACTCCCAGAATGACCACCAACTGGGAACTCTTTGGCACCATTGCAGCAACATGGGAAGATACCATCATTGATGACATCGATGAAGAATACAACCGACTGGTTCAGCACCTCTATGATTGTGCGAAAAATGCCGAGAGAGAAAGACACGAAAAGAACACCTGTCTTCAGAAACTCTTGAGCTCATTCCGCCAACGTGGCAAGGCGCAAGCCTCAGGAGACCAAATGCTAACATCCAAGCTTGCTAAATGGTGCAGAGAAGCTATAAAAGAAGACCTCAAAGACAGAAAAGCAGAAATACTGGAAGATGCAGCAGAAGCCAGGAAAAGCATTAGCACTGCCCGCCTGTCCTTCGCCAACTATAAGACCAATGACTGCCCTCCGACGCCTGATGGATCTATCACATCTTCCAGAAAGGCAAAGGAGAAGATTATCCATGACTTCTACTCAAATCTCTTTGATAGCCACATCCACCTGCCCACATACCAAATTCCACAGGATGGATATGTCATTCTCGGACATTCTCCCTTCTGAAATCCGACATGCCATCTCGTTGGTAAAGAAGGGAACAGCACTAGGCCAGAGCAAAAGTAAGACCCTAACACCTGAAGAATCTGCCGTCGGTACTCATCAATACAC